>PVIA01005183.1:0-93257 GCA_004024845.1 Tonatia bakeri
ATAAGACATTCAAACTCTGTACATACAGCTATTTCTAATTGTTTGCATTTAATAGGTTACTAGATTAGCATGACTAGATGTTTGGGTAAAAAACTTCCTGCTTCACCTAATCGCAAATGTTAATCACTGCCAAAAATGAAAATATAAAACTCTGTTTGTACTTGCAATAAACGGAACAGAGCTTCACCGTCCTCTGAGTCGTGTTATCGTCTGTTACCCATCGCCAATGCCTTACCCACCTTCAGGAGACCCTTGACCCAGCTGCGGCTGGACCGCAGCAGTGGGCAAAATGGATAAATTCCTAGAAACATACAATCTTCCAAAACTAAATCAGGAAGAATAACAGAATCTGTATAGACAGATTACACCTAATGAAATTGAACCAGTAATCAAAAAACTGCCAACAAACAAAAGTCGTGGATCAGATGGCTTCACAGGTGAATTTTACCAACATTCAGAGAACTAACACCTCTTCTTGTCAAACCATTTCATAAAATTCAAGAGGAGGGAAGGCTCCCAAGCACATATTGTGAGGTCAGCATTGTCCTAATTCCAAAACCAAATAAGGAACTACGAAGAAAGCAAATTATAGGCCAATATCCCTAATGAACATAGATGCTAAAATCCTCAATAAAATGTTAGCAAATCAAGTACAGCAATGCATCAAAAAGATCATACACCATGATCAACTGGGATTTATTTGGGAAATGCAATGTTGGTACATTTACAAATTGATAAATGTGACTCACCACATAAACAAAATGAAGGATAAAAACCACATGAGCATATCAATAAATGCAGAAAAAGCATTTGATAAAATTGACCACCCATTTATGATAAAACAAAAAAACTCTCGGCAAAGTGGGAATAGAGGAATCATACCTAACTATAACACAGGTCATTTATGACAAACCCACTGCCAACATCACACTCAACAGACAAAAACAAGCTTCTCCTTAAGACCTGGAGCAGCAGTGTCCACTTTCACCTCTCTTATAGAAAGTCTTAGCCACAGCAATCAAACAATAAGAAATGAAAGTCATCTGAATTGGAAAGGAAGAGGTAAAACTGTCTTTATTTTCAGATGACATGATACTGTATACAGAGAACTTCAAAGATTCCACTAAGAAATTACTAGAATTAGTACACAAATTCAGCAAAGTAGCAGAATACAAAATTAATATCCAGAAATCAACTGCATTTTTACATGCCAATAACAAACTAACAGAAAGGGAAATTAAGAAAATCCCATTTACAATTGCATCAAGGAGAATAAAACACCTAGGAACAAACCTAACCAAAGATGTAAAAGACCTGTACTCAGAAATGTATAAAACGCTGAAGAGCCCTGGCTGGTGTGGCTCCATGGATTGAGTGCCGGTCTGTGAAGCAAAGGGTTGCAGGTTCGATTCCCAGTCAGGACACATGCCTGGGTTGCAGGCCAGGTCTCCAGTACAGGGCACACTAGAGGCAACCACACACTGATGTTTCACTCCTCTTTTTCCCTCCCTTCCACTCTGTCTAAATAAATAAATAAATCCTAAAAAAAAAAAAAAAAAAAAAAAAAAAAAAAAAAAAAAAAAAAAAAAAAAAAAAAAAAAAAAAAAAAAAAAAAAAAAAAAAAAAAAAAAAAAAAAAAAAAAAAAAAAAAAAAAAAAAAAAAAAAAAAAAAAAAAAAAAAAAAAAAAAAAAAAAAAAAAAAAAAAAAAAAAACACTGAAGAAATAAATTGAAGAAGATACAAATAAGGGGAAGTACATACTGTGTCCAAGCAATCTATAGATTCAATGCAATACCTATCCAGATACCAATGATGTATTTCACAGAACTAGAAAAATATTTCAAAAATTTATATGAAACCACAAAAGGCCGCACATAGCAACGGCAATCTTGAGAAAAAGAACAAAGTTGGAGGAATCATATTACCTAATATCAAACTATACTATAAGGCCATAGTAATCAAAATAGCCTGGTAGTGGCATAAAAACAGACACACAGATCAATGGAACCAAATAGAAAGCCCAGAAATAAACCCAAACCTTAAAAGTTAATTAATATTTGACAGAGAAAACAAGCATATACAATGAGCTAAAAATTGTTTATTCAATAAATTGTGTTGGGAAAACTGAACAGATACATACAGAAAAATGAAACTAGACCACCTTCTTACATTACACACAAGAATAAATTCAAAATGGATGAAAGACTTAAATGTTAGACCCCAAACCATGAAAATCCTCAAAAAAAAACATAGGCAGCAAAATCTCAGATATTGTTCGTAGCAGTATTTTATTAGATATATGTCCCTAGGCAAGGGAAACAAAAGAAAAAATTAAGAACTGGGATCACATCAAACTAAAAAGGTTTAGCAGAGCAAAAAAAAAAAATCAACAAAATAAAAAGACAAGCCAGAGACTTAGAGAACATATTCACTGATACAGCTGATAAGGGGTTAATTTCCAAAATCTATAAAGAACTTACAAAATTCAACACCAAAAAAAAAAAAGAGACCCAATTATAAAATGGGTAAAGACCTGAACAGACACTTCTCTCAACAGGACATAGAGATGATGCTCAACGTGGCTAATCAATCAGGGAGAATCAAATTAAAATCACAATGAGATACCACCTTATACCTATCAAAATAGCTATCACCAGTAAATCAGCAAACAAGTGCTGGCGAAGATGTGGAGAAGGGGAAAACCTTTTGCACTGTTGGTGGGAATACAGATTGGTGCAACTACTGTGGAAAGCAGTATGGAGATTCCTCAAAAATTAAAAATGGATCTGCCTTGTGACATATCTATTCCACTTCTGGGAATGTATCTGAAGGAATCCAAAACACTAATTCAGCACCCCTATATTCACTGCTTCATTGTTTACAACTGTCAAGATGTGGAAGCAGCCCAAATGTCCACCAGTAGATGAGTAGATAAAACAACTATGAGGTATTTACACAATGGAATACTACTCGTTCATAAAAAAGAAGAAAATTTTACCCTTTGGGACAGTATGGATGAACCTGAGGAACATTATACTAAGTGAAATAAGACAATCGGAGAAAGACAAATGCCATATGATTGCATTTATGTGTAATCTAATGAACTAACTGAACCAGTAAGCAAAATAGAGACAGACTCACAGACAGAGAGCAGGATGACAGTTAAGGGAGGGTAGGAGGAGGTTAGGGGGTGGAGAGACTTAGCAAAAATGGAAAAAGGATTCATGGACATGGACAACAGTGTGGTGACTGCTGGGGGCATAAGGGGACTAAATGATAATGGAAAATACAATAAAATACAGAAATTAAAAAAGTAAAAAAATAAATCAATGTACAGAGATAATCTATAACAACAAAAACATAAGGGGAGGGCGAAGACTGAACTTGCTCGGGTAAATGGAGGTGAGATGCAACTACAGGAAAAAGTACTACTGTACATATGAAGCTCTCTTTTGTATAAACCTAATGGTAACCTCAATAAAGGTATCTAGAAATGAAACACATACTTAAAAAAGGAGAAAACAGAGGAGGAAATAAATCATAGAATACTGCTGACAGAAAGACAAAGGAAAAAACAAACAGTGGAGACACACTTTCCAGAAAACAAAAGATAAAATGGCTGTAGGAAATCCCCACATATTAATAATCACTATAAATGTAAATAGACTTAATTCACCAATTAAAAGACACACAGTAGCAGACACATCAAAAAACAAAACCTAACTTTTTGCTGCCTTCAGCAGACATCTCAACTGCAAAGACTCAAAGCGAAGAAGTGAAAAATTATACTCCAAGCAAATGACAACCAGAGAAAAGTGGGTGTAGCTGTAATTATATCAGACAAAATTGATTTAAAGATAAAAAAGCAAAAAGAGACAATTCATCAATGAGGTATATAATACTTATCAAAACATGTACCCAAAATTGGAGCACTAAAATACAGTGTGGGGCAAAAAAGTAGGTTTGCAGTTGTGAATACATGAAAAACAGAGTTTATTCTTATATTACTATATATTTATTTCTGTATGTTTTCCACAGGAACAACTGCAAGCCTACTTTATATAAAGCAACAGAGTGCACGATAGTAGAGTACCTAAATACCCCACTGACAGCAACAGATATGTCATCCTAAGAGGAAATCAGTAAGGAGATATCAGCCTTACATTCACACATGACACCAAAGGGACATATCGATATTTACAGGGCTTTTATCGGATACCACTAGAATACACATTTTTCTGTAGTGCACATGCAGCATTTTCAAGAACAGACCATATGTTGGAGTACAAAACTAGCATCAACAAATTTAAAAAGACTGACAAGGTATCAAGCATATTCTCTCACCCCAATGCTTTGAAATTGGAAATCAAATGCAAATAGAAAGTGGAGAATCTGTGGAGATCAAACAACATGCTACTAAACAATGAATGGGTCAAAGAAAAAATAAAAGCTCAAAAGATACACAAAGACAAATGAAAATGACAATACAACATATAAAAATTTCATGGATACAGCCAAAGTGGTAATGAGAGATTTACATCTTTGCAAGCCTACTTTGAGAAACAAGAAAAATTTCAAATAAACACCCTAATAATTCTACTTAAATAAATAGGGAGAAAAAAATACAAAGTGCAACGTCACTAAGTAGAAAAAAATAACAAAAATTTAAAAAAGAAATAAATGAAATAGAGAACAAAAAAATACAAAAATTAATGCAACCAAGAACTGGTTATTTGAAAAGATTAATAATTAAATTAACAAAGCTCTGACAAGACTCACTAAGGAAGAAGAAAAAACTCAGAATCAGAAATGAAAGAGAAGCTACAAAAATACTCAGAAAGACTACATGACACCGAATTCAATAACCCAGACAGGGGTGTCAAACTCTTTTTTATTGGGGGCCACACCAGCCTTGGGGTTGCCTTCAAAGGGCCAAAATAATTTTAGGGCTGTGTAAATGTAACTACTCCTTAACAGTTAAGGAGTTAAAATTACATTCGGCCCTTTGAAGGCAACCATGAAGCTGATGTGGCCCCTGGTAAAAATGAGTTTGACACCCCTGACCTAGAAGAAATGAACAAGTGCCCAGAGATATATAACCCTCCTAGATAGAATCATGAAGGAAAATTGAAATAAACTAATCAACAGTAAGAAAATGGGAACATTCGTCAAAAACCTCCCAAAAAGTAATAGTCCAGGACCAGACAGAGGCTTCAGAGATCTGAACAAACATTCAAAGAAAATTTAATAGCTATTCTTCTCAAACCCTTCCAAAATATTTTTTAAAGGCAAAACTTCCTAACTCATTTTATGAGGCCAACATTACCCTAATACTAAAACCAGATAAGGAAAATATAAATTTAAAAAAGTATAGGCCAGTATCTCTGATGAATATAGACGCAAAAATCCTAAACAATTACTAGCAAATTGAATACAATACATTAAAAAGACAATACACCATAATGAACTGTAGTTCAGTCAATGGTGAAAAGATGGCCCAACATTTAGATAGATATCAATAAATGTGAGACACCACATTAACAAAATAAAGAATAAAAATCATTATCAATAAATACAGAATAGCATTTGATGATACAAGTCATTTAGGATTAATAAAACACTCATAAAATGGGTACAGAATAAAGTACGTAAACATAATAAAGGCCATATATGGTAACCCCTCAGCTAATATCATACTCAATGGTGAAAAACTGAAAGTCTTCCTCTAAGAACAGAAACAAAACAAAGATGCCCACTCTCACTGTTATTCAACATAATACTGGATGACCCCTCCAGATTAACCAAGTAAGAGAAAGAAATGAAAGGCATACAAATGAAGAGCGAAGAAGTAAAACTGTCACTTTTTGCAAATGGCATAATTCTGTATAATTAAAACCATAATGGTGCCACCAAAAAACTGATAGAATCAAACAAATACAGTAAACTTGCAGGATACAGAATCAGTGTAAAAAAATGCACTGCAATTCTATATACTAACTAAATTTCAAAAAAAATAAAAACAATTCCATTTGCAATGGCAACAAAAAGAGTAAAATATCTAGGCATAAACAAGGATGTGAAGGACATGAAAACTACTAGACATTGTTGAAAGACATTGAAGATGACACAAAGAAATGGAAAGATGTTCCATGTTCATGAATTAAAAGAATTAACATAGTTGAAATGGCCATATTCTTTAAAGCAATATATGAATTTAATGCAATCCCCATAAAAATCCCAATGGCATCTTTCAAAGATAGAAAACAACAACAACAACAAAAATCCTTAAATTTGTATAGAATAACAGAAGACCCTGAATAGCCAAAGCAATCCTGAGAATAAAAAAAAGGTGGAGGAATCACACTCCCTGACTTCAACTATACTACAAAGCTACAATAATCAAAACAGTACAGTACCGGGGGGGGCAGATACACGGACCAATGAAACAAAATTGAAAGCCCAGAAATAAACTCACAGGTATTTGGGCAACTAATTTCAACAAAGAAACCATAAACATATACTAGAAAAAAGAAAGGCTCATCATTAAGTGGTATTGGAAAAATCAGAAAGCCATGTGCAAAAAAATGAATCTAGACTGCTATATGACACTGCTATTATACACAAAAAGTAGCAAAAAATGGATCAAATACATATATATAAGACCAGAGAAAATAAAATACATAGAAGAAAGCATAGGTACTAAACTTACAGACCTGGGTCTCAGGATTTTATGAATTTGACCTCAAAGGCAAGGGAAGTTAAAGCAAAAATAAATGAATGGGACTATATCAAATTAAAAAGCTTCTGCACAGAAAAGAAGCCATCAACAAAACAAAAAGGCAACCAACTGAATGAGGAAAATATTTGTAAATGATACCTCTGATAAGAGCCTAATATCTAAAATATATAAAGAAATACAACTAACCAACAACAAAAACAATTGTTCCAATTAAAAAATGGGCAGAGGACCTGAACTGACTGGCTCTTTTCCCAAAAAGACAAACAGCCAACAGATATTTGAAAAAGATTCTCAATTTCCTTAGCTATAAGGGAAATGCAAATTAAAACCACAGTGAGAGAATCTCACACTAGTTAGAATGGTTATTATCAATAAGACAAGAAATATGTGTTAAAGAGGATGTGGAGAAAAAAAGGAACCCTCATATAGTGATGGTAAGAATTTTCTTTTTATTTGATTTTCTTTTTTTAAATTAAATGTATTGAGTTGACATTGACTAATAAAATTGTACAGGTTTCAAGTGTACATTTCTACGATACGTAATCTGTATATTGCATTGTGTGCCCACCACCCAAAGTCAAATCTTCTTCCATCACCATATTAATTGACCTCCTTTGCCCTTTACGACTCCCTTACCCAATTCTCTCAGGTAACCACCATACTATTGTGTGCATCTGTGAGTCTTTGTTTGTTTTTCTTGTTTTTTATTCCAGTTTTATATCACACATATAAGCAAAATCATATGGTTCCTGATTTTTTCTGTCTTGACTTATTTCATTTAGCATGATATGCTCAAGATCTATCCAAGCTGTTGCCACTATGAAAAACAGTATGGACATTCCTCAAAAAAGTAAGAATAGAGCTACCATATGACCCAACAACCCCTATCCTGGGTATCTACCCCCAAAATTTAAAAACATTTATTCATAAAGATATGAAACCCTACATCCATCACAGCAATCATGGCATTATACAGGTTGGCCAAGATACAGAAACAACCTAAGCACCCTTTGATGGATGACTGAACGTAGAGACAATGTGGTTCGTGCATACAAAGAATGCTCCTCACATGTGACATATGAAATAGAAAACAAAAAATGAACAATCGAAATAAACAAACTCACGGACGTAGACAGTATGGTGGCTAACCAAGGGAAAGGGGTATAGGGGGAGGTTCAAGAGGGTAAAGGAAGTCAAATATACAGTGACAGAGGACGCTGGACTGACTGGTGAGCACACAATGCAACATACATGATAAATTACAGAACTGTATACTTGAAACTTAATGTTATTAACTAATATCACCCCAATAAATTTAATTTAAAAAAGAAAATTTTTAAAAATGAAAAAAGTTTTTGAACATTTACTTTTTGTAAGGGGCTATATACTAAGCACTTTACTTCTATCGTCTAACTCATTTGATCCTCTAGGGTAGGTTATTCAACTTTCACCTCACCCCCCAAAGAAACTAAGCACTGACATTCCACAGTTAGTAGCACTAGAGCCCAGATTAATAGTCAACAGTCTGGCTCCTCAGATGAAGTTCTTAATTATTCTAATATGAGAATATAGTGTTAGGTGTATAAAAATGTAACATGTAATATGATACAGGGTACAATGAAGAGTTATTTTTAGTTTAAAGGGCTAAAGGCACCTCCTGATCAGGGAGCATTTTGTCCAGGACTGAAAGGAAGGAGAAAATGAAGGAAAACAGCATGATACTCAGATATTATTGCTAATTTGGTCAAGTCAGGAGGATTATTTCACCTCAAATCTTAACCATATAACAGAAAAAAAATGCAATTCAGGAACAAATGTACTTAAGAGCAAGGAACTTTAGTCAAATCAAAATTTTAAATGAACAGATTTTATAAAGAAATCAGAATGATAGTTCTGTCAGGATCATCACCCTTAGGTACTTTTTCTAAAGTAATGCAAATTTTAACCAGTACCCCATTCCTAGTAAGATATAATAGTAGGTAAATTTTAGACTAATCTACCAATTTGAAATTTTAATAAACAAAATCCACTTTTATTCTCATTTTCAGAATAACATCATGAAAAGTGATACCTATTTTTTCAGGTTTAAGTAGCTTGAAAGATACTGTTGAGGTTCCTTTGCCACCTGACTTGGTTGTGACAATTATGTCTCCTTTGTCATTTTTGGCTTGTCCCACTCGACATACTATTTTACTTGCAGACATCCATTCTGCTGTCAAGAGGCAATTATGTCCACAAATTGTCAAACCTGAAAATAAAACCATGCATGAAACAAAGTTAAACAGAACAATGATAAGAGCTCATTATGTCTATTACATGAACTTCTTCCTTCCTCCTCTTAGGCAGTTCCCCTCTCAGTAATATCAGGCTTTTTCAAAAACTGAAAAATAAATCTAGCAGTAACATTTCTTTGTTCAGTATTTATTCAATATTATTTCTATTATTGAATATACCAAATATTATTTGCAAATACACCACTGTCTCTATTGATTTTTGCCTAATCTTTTTTTCTAATAGTTAAGACTTCTTTTAGATTACATTTAAGTTTCTTTAAACATTAATGGAATTAGATCATAATGGCCATAATAATAATTTTAGGCATTCTGATTACTTAAGGCTATAAGAATCTTAAATTGCTTTCATAGATATTAGAAGCAAAATTACTGCTGTTATTAGAAGTCTAAATTATTGATAAAAAATTCTAAAGTATAAATAAATGATATATCATTCCCTAAAAACATATTTCTACATCTTCTTGAAAATAATCTGCATATACTTTTACTAACATTCAATTACACATGGTGTAACAGAATGAAGTAGATACTTTATTTGAAGCATAGCCTGGAGTCTCATAAATCCAGGGTATGTTCTCAGACATTACTGGTTTACTATTTTGTTTTTAATATCTGCTTATCATTCCTCTAAAGGCAGTTCACGATACTATACTATATTCTACTTTCACAACAAATGGGCACTCCCAAAAGGTCAACTCATGCCTGGCATCTTAGGCCCAATTCCACGTATATTACAATTTAGGCAGTAACGAAACAGAGAGGCACTGAAAGATTGTAGAAAGGACGACAAGACCCCTGAAAAAACACCAAAATACCACCATGTAAACAAACTGCCCTCTAGTCTACTAACTGATTTCATCTCTATTTTTCCATTTCCATAAAACAGAGACCAGTATAACACATATTTATGGAGCAAATAACCAAAATATATGTGTCAAAGACCTGGCCACTTTACACTTTTTTTTCTCATTATGTAACTTTTTATACTGCTCAACAGTTAAGTTTGACAATTATAATTTTTTCCCCAGAAACACCCTAGAAATTTTTTTCCCTAGAAACACTACAGTTGAAAAAATGTAGGAAGAGATTTATGTTCTGTTACAACTTAAAGCAATATTTAGGAAGAATGTTATATTAACTATAAAGAAATAAAAACAGCTATATTTGAAAGAAATTTATTGAAATAACGAATTTTAAAGATTCCCTAAAACATCTATGTATTCTTCTATGAATTTTATTTAATAATAAAGCACTTAAAGGTTCCTGTAGGATTAAGTTTTCTGTTGGCTTTTTAAGATATGTAATGACATTTACACATTTTAAATGCGTTCATAATTAAAAATTATTTTTTTCAAATTAGGAATGTCTTAGATATCTTTCCTGATAATCTGTTTTTGTTACAAAAAATTTAAACAATTTAAGAGATTGAGAGCATCTCTGGAACTCCTCTCCATCTCCAAGAGAATAACTGTGAAACACTTCAATGCACATTTGTTCAAATAATTTGTACACATACCTAAATCTGTGTATTTTTTAAATGAACAGGAAATGTTTTAATTTATAAACTGTTTAATTACAGATGGTAGATAGTTTGATATCACTCCAGATCAATATATAACTTAATCTTTTTTAATTTACTACTATCAGAAAGGAGAAAAACTCAAGAACAAATGTCAGGATTAATGTAAATTCACTCCTAACATAAGTTCCCTGCTGGAGAAACATCTTACGATCAGCACAGATGGACAGGAACAGCTGTCAGCTACGAAAATGTGGAGTCTTACAAACAGGTTCCAATGAGTAAAAACAAATAATGACCATAATGGTACAAGTTAGAAAAAAACTACCCAGAACAATGCCATATTCATCTGGTCATAGCTTCTACCAGTGTTCCTCTGATTTAACCTGTATTCTGCATTTTAACTAAAAAAAAATAATAATCACCATATAATTTTAAACACAGATTCAAATGGATCATTTAAAATGTCATGAAAATTAAGTAAGATCATAAGACCTATTTAATTTCTTGAGCACACTTTTGCTAAGTTACTAAAAGCTAAGAAATCTGCTTCATGAAATATAATAACATCTTATTTTAAGTAACTTGTAGTCCAAATAAAGTGTTTTTATAGTGTTTTATTTGGCTAGTATAGATATATCTGAGTTAAAAACACTTAAACAACTTAGTAGGTTAAGTTTGCTTTTTTAAAAAATGGTTTTTTGGCAACACATAAGCAGGTTGAAAGACGAACTATCAAGGTTTATAAAAGTAATATACGTTTGGTCAAATAAGAATAGCACTGCCTGAAGCTAAGGCAAGATTAAAATTCATATAGAGTAGTAACCATCATGTTTAGGAGCTCATAATGACTGCCAATTAAATTGTGGGATATAACCTCCATCCATATGGCCTCTTTCCTTACATTCTGGGCACTTTTCCATTCTGGAAAAATAAAATTCTGGAATGAGCTATATCAAAAACACAAGATATAAAAAAAACCACAAGATATATGGTTAGATAAGTCTATCTTCATAAGAATAAATGTTTTATTCATTGAAGAATAAAACATTGTAAACTAGAGAAACAATATAAAATGAGACATATCTAAGTAACACTAACAAATAGAATTAGCTGGGAAGCATAAAACTCAGCTTTTAAACATGGTGGGGAGCTTCAGTTCACTTTCTCTTTTCAAAGGTTTTTCTGAATGGCCAAAAAACAATCTGTCAATCAGCAGCTATAATGCAAGAAAAACAAGTTCCAACTCATAATCTCCAATACTTTACCAAATTAAGAAACGAGTCAAGAGAATGTCTGAATCCAAATAAATGCCGAGGGGAAATCAGAATATAGATGTAGTACCATGTGTATTACAGTCTCTCCCTTCCTCATTCTCGATGGACAGGTATACCCTCATAAAGAATTCACAGGAATATAATCTTAACTGACTTTAAAATCGTATTTCCCATTTGCTCTCTCCCCTGGCTCTCTCTAATACTCAGCTGCATTTAATAATAATGACGACGACAACAAGGCTCTTTAGAGACTGAGACTTAATGGGTCAGAGCATTTTTTTTAAGTTCTAGAAAAGATTAAGAAAAGCCAGGAGTGAGAACCACTGACAAACATCAATGCTTAAATAAGCCAGCAGTAAAGGTTTTCCATGTAACAGAGGGGAAGAAACACCATGCAAACCACCATCTTAAAATAGTTATGCTGTGTCAACTGGATGCATAGTTTTCTATCATTCATGTCCTTGAGCTTCAAAAGATTAAAAAACATAAACTGACTCAGTTTGCTTTAAATATGTAAGTTTTAGAAAAATCTAACTAAAAAGACAGATTAACATGTGTAAGAATTAGTCTGAAGAGATTTTTGGTTGTAAATCTCAAACCTTGGCAGGCAAACTATGAATTTCAGATCAGTGGTATTGCTCTCCACCATGATGGAGCTGCCATGTGGCAGAGAAAAAGAAACAAATTAAGACCTATAGGTCACCTGATGAGAGAGTCTCTTTTAGATGGAGTGAGGACAAGAGCCAAGTGGTACTGACATCGCCAGGTGCTGGAGTTTAGATTTAATCTGAAGAGCAATAATGAACACAGGAGCCATAATTCACAAAGCATTTAAAAAGGAACACAGACAGTTGTATAATGACAAGAAAACTAAAAAGAACAAAAATAGTGAGGAGGCTGTTTTGGCAATCTAAGCAGGAGAGAGTAACAATGAAGAAATGGAGGCAAACCTCAGCTATGGGAAACTTCCTGAAGGACCTGATGAAAGATAATATAGCTAAGATTTGATAAAATAATGATTTTTAACAGCAAAATCAGAAAACCAAATAATTCTCTCACTTCTATTCAGATCACTCTGTACAGACCACAGTAATGTTTTTCTATCACCTTCACTATTTCAAATAATATGTCTTGCCTCTACTGTTCAACATAAAAATGCATTTACCATGGATACGTAACCCAGTCCTTGCCCTTACCTATGAGGTCAGTTGGACCAGTCCCTAGGTTTTCTCCTCTAATTGTGACCTTGGTCCATGGTATTCCTTCATTTGGAGAGATGCCTGTCACAAGGGGGGGTTGTCGTGAACGAGACATTGTGACTTTGTTGAGCAAACTGGAGATCTAGTTACAGATGTAATCTGTTAAAAGAAAAAGAAAAAAAGGATTAGTGCCAACTGAGAAAAGCACTGACTCGAAATATAAGAATATTAGACATTTAGCACCAGAATGTAAAAGTATTCTTAAACATACAGTTATGAAGTTTTTAGTTGTCATGTAGCTGGTCTGCCAACAGCTACCGAATATTAAGTTTACTAAGGATACTCTACCTGGTACTGAGAAGGAAATATCTGAAAAATAACACAAACTAAGCTCTTGTTTATAGGAACTTTCAATATCATGAGAGACAGAATCTAATGTCACTATTTACCTCCATGCCTACACCTGCTGAATCCCACATATATGATGGAAATTGTTCCCCCAAAGTGATGAAGACATTCTGATTAAGTATATTCATAAAAATTATATTTATATTCCCATAGGTGGGCTGAATTTTGCTTTATTTTTGTATTATACTTAGTATAGCAACCCTTTTTTAATGTGTTCAAATCAATATATTGACCTTTCACAATAACTAGAAAGTAGACAGAGGCAGAAGTGGGAGTTGCTAACTGTTCTGAGCATAGCAGAACTAGTAAAAGTCAAGTTTCTGAGGTCTAATACACTGTTCGAGTCCTGGTGCTTCAGATTTACTAATTCTGTTCTAAACCTCTGTTTTCTTATGTGTAAAAAGGAGCTAATAGAGCATTTCATAAGGTTACAATTAAGATTACACAAGATAATTCTAGCACAGTACCTAGCATTTGGGCAACCAATAAATAATAAAACTTCACTAATAAATCCTGCAGAACTCCTTACATGCTCAAGGCTTCAGATGCCCCAGAAGATGAGGATGAGGAGGGTTCAGAACAAAATAGAAGGGACTGGCTAGTAAGCTATATCTCTGTATAGTGAGACTGGCCCCTGCCCTTATCCTGCAGAGTCAGGCAGGAATTAGAAGTTAGTTTTGTTGGAAAAAACAAAAAGAAGAGGACCAATAGTCAGAGATACCAGACAAAATAAGGATAATTAAGTGCCAACCTACACAACAAACTGTAGAACTCCTCAGGCCTCTTCCTAACCCTGCACTTGACACCACTGTCAGGAAGGTGCGCAAGTCACCTCCACATCCTACACCGCTCTGTCCTGGTAACCAGAGTGTCATTCTCTAGCGCAACTGAGCAGCTCCAGGAAAACAAGAACCCGAGATCTTGACAAGTGAAGGTCTGCCCCAGAAAGGTAAGGGCTATTAGCAGTCATATTACCTGATGGAAAAGCCTTTTATAGACAAACTCTGCCCATACACAAAGTAAAGCAATCAGCTGTTTACAGCATCACTCTAAAATATAAACAAGGACAACCAAAGACTACAATGTGGTCAAGAAAAAAATATATATATGAGAGAGAGATGGAAATCAGATAAACAAAAAGATTAGACAGGCGTACAAGCTGCTTTGTGTCCCAAGCAAAAAATCATGTAGTACTAACCCGATACTTCAGAATGTGGCAGTATTTGAAGACTAGGCCTTTAAAGAGGTGATTATGATAAAATGAGCTCATATAGATGGGATCTAATTCAATACAACTGGTGTCCTTATAAGAAGAGGAAATTAGGACAAAGACACACACAGAAAAATGACCATGTAAAGACATGGAGAGAAACATCCATCTACACGCTACAGAGGGAGGCCTCAGAAGGAACCTACCCTACTGACACGTTGATCTTAGACTTCCAGCCTCCAGAACTATGAAAAAACAAATTTTTCTTGTTTCATTCACAAGTCTATCGGTTTTTGTTATGGTAGCCCCAGCAAAATAACACAGCAAGAGTATTATAAACTGATCCTACTTTAACATCTGCAGAGGGAAAAAGTTGTTATCCCTAAAAGGAATCAAGACAAAAATAAGAGCTCTTGAAACTTTCAAAAGGGGCAAAAGAGAAAAGATTTATATCATCCTATCAATGCAGGATCAAATGTGGTAATGAGACTGTAAATAGGCATATGTGTGTTTGGGGAGGAGGAAAGGAGGATGAACAGGAAAAGGAAGTTGTAAACTTTATTGAAAATTGACTATCAAGATAATGGCAGATTAGATATAGAATCTGGATGTATGGCGATGTGTGCCATAAAAGAGAGCTAAGTGAGTTTGGAGTATGTTGTATAATAAAGATTGTGACTGACTTCTGTCCCTGGTTTCTGGAGAGAGACTCAAAATCCAAAGAACGTGTTTGTTATTCATGAGCCCTATGATTATATATCACAGTTATATAATATTTATGGCAACTCAGTATTATGGCTGGCCAAACCAGAAAGGGTAATCATGTGATTAGAGAGTTGGGGTTTTGAGCGCTGCGACATAAACTTGACCTCCTCTGGAAAAAAAGAGGAGGCTGGCGACTGAATTGAAGTTCATGGCCAATGATGCAATCAAACAGGTCTACATAATTTATTTAATACAATTACAACAGCAACACAACAACAGAGAGTGAAAAACCAGAAAGACATTATCATCATCCGACAAACCAAATGAGACAACTCAAGGTTATCCTGACTCCTCTCCTTCCCTATCACGTTCCCTGAATACTCAGAACCCTTCTGTCACAGTGCAAACTCACACATTCCTCTCAATTCTACTGTTGCTCCCCTAGCTGAGACCTTCATCTTCTCTCCCTGGATATTCTCGTTACACATAAACTAATTACTAAAACACTGTGGAACACCAAAAATTGCATTATCAATTTTGCCTATCTGACAAAAAATAAGTATAATTTTGATTCACTCACACTGGATGGCTATTGTTGTTTTGGCTGCTGCATTTGTTTTCATTTGACAATCTAAGGCAGGGTTGTCAAACTCATTTTCACCAGAGGCCAGCCACATCAGCCTTGAAGTTGCCTTCAAAGGGCCAAATGTAATTTCAACTCCTTAACAGTTAAGGAGTAGTTACATTTATACAGTCCTAAAATTATTTTGGCCCTTTAAAGGCAATCACAAGGCTGATACGGCCCGCAGTGAAAATGAGTTTGACATCCCTGATCTAAGGAAAAAGAAGTCGGTGCTCTTGACTAAATAGTCAGGCACTGCATGTTTTAAAAATTTGTGTGGCACACCAGCTGAAAACTGCTGTTCTGAGTGCTCTGCCCCTACTACATCTCCACTGCAATCCACTCTCAGCAAACACCAGAGTTAATTCTCCAAAATACAGATCTCATCAACTCCACCCCTCAAAACTATAAAAATAAAAATTTCCTATGACAGTGCTCAGTGGTCTCCAGTGCCCACAAAATTCTTAACTTTTTTATCTTCACCTGAGGATGTTTTTCACTGCTTTCAGAGGGAGAAGAAGGGAGAGAAAGAGGAACACCGATTAGCTGTCTTCTCAGACACGTCCCACCGGAGATAGAACCCACAACCGGGTATGTGTACTAACTGGGAATAGAACCCACAAGCTTTCATTCCAGGGGACAACACTCCGACCAACTGAACCACACCGGACAGGGCAAAATCCTTAACATTTCATTAACAGCTATCAAAACTACATTCTTCTACATTTCCTACTTCACCCTCAGTCATTTCCCTGTCATCTGACACCACATAAGCCTGTTTACCTCTTATAAACAGCCAAGTATTTTTATGCCTTCATACTTTCCTTTTTCTTGTGTCAATACCTATAAAGTTTTTCCAAGTATGTGAAATCCTTACCAATATTTCAAAGTCAAGCTTAAATGTTACTGTCTCTAACAAAATCTTCCTTATCCTTCCCTTTACAATGCTTTCACTACATCATTCTAATATTTGCTGTATTAAACCTTAGATACATGCCACATAATTGCTTAAAGAGGTTGAAATATACCAAACGCTTCATGGTATCAATGCGACATAGGAATTAAAACATGACAAATAGAGGAGTAGAGGATAGGGATATGAAAGATATATTGTATATATACATGCAAAAAAACAATTAAAAGACACTTGTACACAATAGTATGAAAAAATAAAATACTCAGAAATAATTTTTACAAAAGAAATGCAAAACCTGTATTTTGAAAACTACAAAGCATTGTTAAGAGAAATTAAACATCTAAAAAAATGGAAAGACATGGGTGGGAAGACAATATTGTTAAAATGGCAATATTCTCAATTTGATCCACAAATAAACTGCAATCCCAATTAAATTCAGAGCTGGCTTTCCTGCAGAAATGGACAAGCTGATCATAAATATTATGAAAACAGAAAAGATTCAAAATAGACAGAATGATCTTGAAAAACAGGAACAAAGCTGGAGGATTCATATTCTCTGATTTCAAAACTTACTGCAAAGCTACATAATCAAGACAGTGCAGTGCTGGAATAGAGAGAGACGTATAGATCAATGAAATCAAATTAAGAATCCAAAAATAAACTTTTACATTTATAATCAAATAATTTTTAAACAATAGAAAAATATAATCTTTTTAACAAATGGTATTGGGCCAACTTGATATCCACATGCAAAAGACTGGAGTTGGGTCCCTTCTTTATAGAACAAAATTTTACTTCAAATGTATTATATACCTAAATGTAGATCAAAAAACTATAAATCTCTGAAGAAAACATAGTGGTATTTCTTTGTGACTTTGGGTTAGGCAAAGCCTTCTTAGATACACCACCATGAGCAACACAAGAAAAAAAAAAGGAAATCAATCAAACACGGTTTTAATAAAAATTTAAAGAGTCTCTCTCTTCCTTCCCTCTGTGTCATTTCCAGATTTCTATCTTCAATATCATTAATTCTTTCCTCCATCTGGTCAACTCTATTTCCTAAGCTCACAGGTTCATTCTTAATCTCTTTTATTGAGTTCTTCATCTCCAGAATTTCTATTTGATTCCTTTTTAAAGTTTCCATTTCTTTGGTAAAGTACTCATTTTTGTTCATTGATTTTATTTCTGAGCTCGATAAATTGTCTATCTGTGTTTTCTTGTAACTTGAGTTTCTTTAGAACTGTAATCTTGAAAATAGGAATGCCATATGCAAAAGAATGAAACTAGACTTATGTTTGTTCCCATATACAAAAATTAACTAGGAATGCATCACACCTAAATATAAGACCTAAAACACAAACTACATAGAAGAAACATAGGTACTAAAGTTATGGGTCTTGTTCTTAGAGAAGACTTATGAATTTGATCCCAAAGGCAAGGAAGTAAAGGCAACAATAAACGAATGGGACTACAACAAACTAAAAAGCTTCTGCACTGCAAAAGAAACAGACTATGAAACAAAAAGGCAACAGACTGAATGGGAGATGTTTTTGCAAACAAAAGCTCCAACAATGGGCCAACATAAAAAAATACAGGGTCTGGCACGAATAACACCCCTTTTTTATTACAAACTCTTTTATTACAAAATCATAAGCATGTAATTATGTAACATAATGACATCACACACAAGCACACCATATGACATTTTAGGCGAAATGTTCAAATTAAAACTATAAATTATTATACCTATATTATTACCCTACCAACCACACTCAAACAGCCATTACTTCTTCCAAACCCTATATATAAAGATCTCATACAACACAAAAACAAACAAACAAATTAAAAATAGGCAGAGGACCTAAACAGACACTTCTCCCAAGAAGACATAAGAATTGCCAACAAATCTGTGAAAAGAGACTCAATTTCACTAGCTATTAAGGAAAAGCAAATCAAAACTACAATGAAATGCCATATTTTTCATCTCATGGCATGCGTAAGTACTAAAATAGCCATTGTCAACAAGACAAGTAACAACAAGTATTGGAGAGGTTGCATAGAAAAAGAAACCCTCATTCACTGCTGGTGGGAGGAGTGTAAACTGGTACAGCCATTATGGAAAACAGTACAGAGGTTCCTCAAAAAATTAAGGTTAGAGTTGGGTATCTACTCAAACTATTTGAAAACATTTATTTGCAAAGATAATATGTACCCCTATGTTCATTGGAGCACTATTCACAGTGGCCAAAACATGGAGACAACTAAAGTGGTTTTTGATAAATGACTGGATAAAGAAGATGTGGGACATACATACAATGAAATACTATTCAGCCATAAGAAAAGATGGAATAATGCCATTTGTGACAACATAGATCATCGATTTTCAACTTTTTTCAATTCATGGCACACGTAAATACTAAAATTATATGAAACACCAAAAATATATTTTTTGCCAATCTGACAAAAAAATAGGCATAATTTTGACTCACATTGGACAGCTATTGTTGTGTTGGCTGATGTCATCTCTTTATTTGACAATCTGAGAAAAAAGAGGTCAGTGCCCCTGACTAAATAGTCAGGAACTGCATGTTTTAAAACATCTTGCAGCATTCCAGTTGAAAATCGCTGACATAGATAGATCCTGAAAACATCATGCTAAGTGAAATAAGTCAGATACAAAAAGTTAAGAACCATATTTCACTCATATGTGGGATATTAAACTGAAAGTAACAGATGTACAAACGAAAAATAACAGATCAGAGGGAAGGGGGATGTGAGGGTAGTAAAGCATAAAGAAGGTCAAATACAGGGTCTGAGACCAATAACGCTCCTCTTTTATTACAAAATCTTTTCTTACAAAATCATGAGCATGTAATTCTGTAACAAGAATATCATACTCAAGCACACCATATGGCATTTTAGGTGAAATGTTCAAATTAAAACTATAAATTATTACACCCATATCCTTACCCAACCAACCACACTCAAGCCAGTGATACTTCTGCTGGACATGACTGAAGATGATGTGACCTTTGGTGGTGGGCACACAATGCATTATACAGATTATGTATCATAGAATTATACATGTGAAACCTATATAATTTTATTAACTAATGTCACCCCAATAAATTTAACTTGTAAAAAATGTGCTTCAAAGGACATGATCCAGAAAGTAAAAAGACAAGCCACAGAATAGGAAGAAACAGGATATCTGATAAGAGACTTGTCTCTAGAATACATAAAAAATACAACTCAATAGTAAAATATATATATATATATAAAAAATTTAAAAATGGGCAACAATTCTGAATAGTTATTTTGCTAAAAACGATACAAAATATATTTGATAAGCACATGAAATGAAGCTCAATGTCATCAGTCCTCAGGAAAATGAAAATCAAAACAACAAATGAGGTTATCACTTTACACCCACTAGAATATAATCAAAAAGGCAAAAAATAATATGCTGCTGAGGCTGTGAAGAAATTAGAACCATAGTGTATTACTGGCGGGAATATAAAAGTTACAAACAGTCTGGAAAACAGTTTGGCAGCTCCTTACAAAGTTAAACATAGAGTTACTACACGATTTACCAACTCTACTCCTAAGCATAAACACCCAAGAAAAATGAAAACCTGATGTTCACATGAAAACGTCCATGAATGTTCATAGCATTATTAATTAATAGCCAAAAAGTGGAATCAACTCAATAGTCTGCAAGTGGTGAAAGGGTAAATAATATGTGGTACATCCTCACAACAATAGAAACAGGAATGAAGTACTCACATGCCACAAAATGGATGCTTCTTAAAACCATTGTACTAAGTCAAAGAAGCCAGTCGCAAAAAGCCACCCACCACACAATTTAATTTAAATATGAACATCTGGAATGGGCAAATCTATGGAGACAGAAAGTGGATTAGCAGTTGCCCAGGGCTGGGGAGGAGGCGGGTGGAGGCTGGGAAGAAATGAAGAGTGCCTGCCAACCAGTGTGCCCTCTTGCTGTCGTGATGACAGTTCTAAAATGGATTGTGATGATGGCTGCACAACTCTGTAGCTATACTGAAAATCACTAAATTTTAGGGAAAAAATTTAAAATAATTTTTCAGACAATAACCTTATAGAGAAATATAAAGGTTTTAAGACTGCACCAGACTATTTCATGTCCATACTACCCAAAGCAATCTATAGATTCAGTGCAATTCCTATTAAAATACCAATGTCATATTTCACAGATCTCGAACAAATACCCCAAAAATGTATATGAAAACAAAGAAAGAACCTCAGCAATCTTGACAAAGAAAAACAAAGTAGGAGGGATCACAATACCTCACATCAAACAATACTACAAGGCCATCATAATCAAAACAGCCTGGTAGTAGCATAAAAACAGGCATGTAGGTCAAGGGACAGAGCAAGAGCCCAGAAATAAACCCATACGTATACGGTCACGTAATACTTGACAAAGGAGGCAAGAGCATACAATGGAGTAAAGACAGCCTCTTCAAAAACAAGGTACTGAGGAAACCGGACAGGTAAATGCCCCCCCAAAAAGAAAAGAAATTTGACCACCAACTTACATCATACACAAGAATAAACTCAAAATGGACAAAAGACTTAAACATAAGTCACAAAACCATAAATATCCTAGAAGAAAATATAGACAGTAAAACCTCAGACTCAGTCTAAGAGTGCACAGTAATATTTTTGCCAATAGGTCTCCTAGGGCAAGGGGGAAAAAAGAAAAAAGAAACAAATGGGACTACATCAAACTAAAAAGCTTTGCACAGCAAAAGAAACCATCAACAAAATAAAAAAAGAACCCAGTGTACGGGGGAACATTATTGCCCATGGTACATCTGATAAAGGGTTAATTTCCAAAATATATACAGAATTCATACAACTCAACCCCAGGAAGACAAACAATTCAATTAAAAACTGATCAAAGGACCTGAATAAACATTTCTCCAAAGAGAGTACACAGAAGGCCTGCAGACATATGAAACAATGTTCAACATCACTATAGCCATCAGAGACATCAAATTAAAGCCACAATGAGATATCACCTCATACCTACTAGAATAAGTCAACAAATAGCAAGTGCGTACAAAGATGTCGAAAAAAGGGAACCCTTGTGCACTGCTGATGGAAATGCAGACTGGTACAGCCACTGTGGAAAACAGTATGGAGTTTCCTCAAAAAATTAAAATGGATCTGTCTTTTGACCCAGCAATCTCACTTCTGGGAATATATCCTAAGAATGCCTAAACACTAATTTGAAAGAATATATGCACCCCTATGTTCAATTTAACAATGGCCAAGCTCTGAAACATCCCAATTGCCCATCAGTAGATGAGTGGATAAAAAAAGCTGTGGTACCTTTACACAATGGAATACTACGTGTCCATTAAAAAAAAAAAAAAGGAAATCTTACCTTTTGCAAGACCATGGATGGGCCTGTAGAGCATTACCTTAAGTGAAATAAGCCAGTCAAGAGACAATGCACAGCAACCCAGGGGCTGGCGCAGGTGAGGCACATCCCAGCACAAGATACCACCTCTTCGAGGTGGCTCCTGCCCATATGGGACCTAAGCCTCAGGCGGAGGGCATCTACCACTTCCACAAGCACTCCAGCCCACACAGGGCAAAGAAACAGAGAGGGATTCCTGCCTGTGTTTTATTTAAAACCCTCTCCCAAACTCCCACACACTGGGAGTGTCCAGATTTTCAACCAATGTGAGCTAATGTCCACCATGTTTGTCCCAATTGTCTTTTCCCCTCTTCCAGCCACCATTTTGCACAAGGGGCAAGGTCTCCATGCGCAGGCACACACACATCTTGACCTGGCACAGGAAGTCCTGCTGCTGCTGTGGATTGCTGACCTGCACCATACACGTGTGTTTTAACTTTTTCGGTCCCACACAGCCTCAGTACAACTTCCCTCCAGTTGGGTCACAAGCTGCTTGGCCACCAAGCAGTTTGCTGTTTCCTCTGACATCAGCCTCCTCCCTCAGCCCAAGAAATTTTGGGCTGCTTGATTGTCAGGCAACCCTGGCTAGTCTGTTTACAGTTGTGTCAGGCAGTCTCCCTTCCCTGGCAGCCCCTCCCTTTGGAGAAGGTGGGTTCTCACCAGCTGCTTTTTGAATCCACTGCCTTGGGGTTTTTCCCTCGCTTTTAGAGGGAGGTGCCCTTCTGGTGTGGTTCTGGGGACTCCCCCTGTTCCCCAGCTATTTGACCTGACCACCTTGTTACATTGTGTCAGTAAGAAATTACTCAAAGAATGATGAGGACATGTCAACAGTATACAGGAACCATAATGAAGGGACTCTCATTTCCAAATCTAAGACAATTAGAGCATTAATGTAACTAATGATTGTAATCTATTTAGAAAAGAAAATATTCAACTCCATCCTAATAACATAAATCAGTGAACAAATATATATGGAAGAAAAGAAAGTTCTCCCTAATTATACAGCATGTTAACTATTAGGAAGTCATAATGAAATCAGAAATTAAAATCACCAATTGAGACAGACACTGTGTCCTTCTTGACACAATACAATACGAAGGATCTAATATCACTTCTGTGATGTTTTTACCAAAAATGCATAACTCAAATCTAATCAAAATAATCTAATCACACAATCTTAAATTGACGGACATTCTACAAAATACCTGGCGTGCACTCTTTGAAAATGTCAAAATCAAGAATAAAGGACACTAATGAGACATTACAAGCAAATGTAATGTGTGATATCAGATGGATTTTTAGAACAAGAAGAAAATTTTCTATAAAAAATTAATTGATTTTCCAATCTATGAATTGGAAAAATTGGTATTCATGTTGAATTTCCTGACTCTGAAAACTGTACTATAGTAATATAAGAGAATGAATGCCCTTGCTCTTAATAACTATAAACTAAAGTATTTAGGAACAGAAGTACTATGTTTACACCATATTTTCAAGTGACAGAAACAGAGGGCAGACGCAGTAGGGGCTTGGATGCAGTGACTGCTGGGAAGCCAAGAAGGATCCTGTTCAAGGAGAGCTGACTTCACCAACCACTTCTGGAACTGGGAAATCTAAGGCAGAGGAGAGTTGACTAGCAGGCTCCCTGAAGAAGTGGAAGGCTAAAATGTTGCCCCAGGAAGAGTTTATCAAGTTTGCCAAGAATCAGATGACGCTAATAGAGAAAGCTAAATCAAGATATACAAAACTAGAGAAAGACATTGGATTTATCTAAGAAACAAGGGATTAAAAATATGAACAGAAACATGACAGCAAACTCACAATTAATAACAACCACACCTAAAACAAAAGCAAACTAAACAAACAACTAGAACAGGAACAGAACCACAGAAATGGAGATCACATAGAGGGTTATCAACAGGGGAGTGGGAGGAGGAGAGACAGTAAAAGGTACAGAGAATAAGTAGCATAGATGGTAGGTAGAAAATAGACAGGGGAAGGGCAAGAATAGTATAGGAAATGGACAAGCCGAAGAACTTATATGTACGACCCATGGACATTAACTAAGTGGGGGAATGTGGGTGGGAGGGGTGTGCAGGCAGGAAGGGAGTGAAAGGGGGAAATGGGACAACTGTAATAGATAATCAATAAAATATATTTTAAAAGAAGTAGAGAAAAAAACTGAAGAATTCAAATCAAAACCTCTTGCAGGAGGAACTGATGATGTTACTAAGCACACTGCAAAAGAAAAATCCAGGGAAACTAAAAAATATTACACATTTTTATTCATTCTCCAAAAAGACAACATGCGTGACTTAAAATATGAAATAAAAACACCTCAGATTTCATTTACACAATTCCACAGGGCAGGTACAAGATCTTTTTTGCAGTATGTCTCCCATATCTCCTCCATCATTCAAAGAACATGCATACACATACTGGAGGAACAGAACCAAAATGCATTAAAACTGAGATCTGACTACCAGGAGTCCGAAAGTATGTCACTTTTCACTCCTGGGAATACAAGCTTTATCAGTTCCTTAAAACTAGGGAGCTTATTGTGACTGTATGATCATCTGAAAGGTGTTACTGTCCAATTCAGTTGTATAAGAAAAATTTCCTAAAATTTTTTTTAAAGAAACCATTCCAGGGAGGTTTAAAATTGGATGAAAGAAGTCAACCCAAAAAGGCACATATGATTCCATTTATCTGACACTTTAGAAAGGACAAATGATAGGGATGAAGAACAGAGAATTGCCAGAAGTGAGAGGTAAGAGCTGGGTATAACTATAAACGGAGCTCTTATGGAGTGATGGGCTATTGATGTATCCTGATTGCAGTAGTGGCTACATGAAAAAATGAGTTAAAATTCATAGTAGTGTACCATCCCTGCCCAAAATCAATTTGACTGTATAATTTTATTTTTTAAAAGATTTTATTTGTTTATTTTTTAGAGAGAGGGGAACGGAGGGAGAAACAGAAGGAGAGAAATAACAATATGTGGTTGCCTCTCATGTGCGCCCTACTGGGGATCTGACCCACAACCCAGTCATGTGCCCCAAATGAAAATCAAACAGGCTACCCTTAGATTCACAGGCCGGTACTCAATCCATTGAGCCACACCAGCCAGGGGTGACTGTATAATTTTTAAAATAAATACTTTTTAAATTAAGAAAATGGGGCAAGAAGTAAACCATTTGCATGAAAAAAAGGTTTAGAGTAATGATGTACCTTTATTATTTTTTAAAGTTTTCTGTAAGTATGAAATTAAAAATTATCAAAAATAATGCTTAGGTAACATATTAAAGCAAAACTACATCAAATTAATATCCTGTTGCTAATCAACACATCAGACCCACTGTTTGTCAAAGTCAGGAGGTAAATATTTATTTTCACATTTAAATTAACAAAATGCACAATAAGCAATGAATAAACTGATATTTAAAAACAGCCACACTAGGAAATTTAATAGCTGAGACATAAAATTATAGAAGTTTCAGAAATAAGTATTCTTTAAATGTGATATACTACTGTTACCTCTTTAAACATGTTTCTAAATATGGACAAGAGTCTGGAAAGCTTGTTTTGAAAATGCCCTGGCTGATGTAGCTCAGTGGATTGAGTGCTGGACTGAAAACCAAAGGGTCACTGGTTCAATTTCATGTCAGGGCACATGCCTGGGCTGCAGGCCAGGTCCCCAGTAGGGGGCGCGTGAGAGGCAACTGCACATTGATGTTTCTCCTCTTTCTCCCTTCCTTCCCCTTTCTCTGAAAATAAATAAATAAAATCTTTAAAAAAGAAAATGTGCTTGAAAACCATTGTAAATTGATAAACCTGAAGTTTAGTAACATATATTAATAAAATCTTTCATGAGAAAAAAGACATATTTCAACACACAGTTCCCACAAAAAATATATTACTGAAAGATATCATACCACTATAAGAAAAACAAATATTAAGCAAGGAATGGATAATTAGCCTGCCCCATCGATAAATGTCTACAAACCAATTCTTGACAAAGGAAAATTCTTCAATTAATTGGCTCGGAAAATTAAACCACCACTGAGTGGTGATTTAATTTACTTGATACTATTAATTCCTGTCTGTAGTATTAGACTATAAATAGATAAGCATGAGGCTTCAACTGATTACTTTCAAATTTGGTCTAGTTCACTTTATAAAGAAACAAATTTTTAAGCAGAAATACTCCACAATCCTTGTTTTCAGAAAAACAGTGGGATAAAAACTTATTAAGTAAAGAAATTGTCAATACATTAATATTACTGAAAAGATAATTAAAAATATCAAATTGTCAGCTATACTTAACACAATGGTTTTGAATATCAGTTGGAGGGCATGCCAAGATTTCATACAATCAAAGTCAAGAAACTTGATTCTATTAATGTCTAGACCCCCTCAACTGAAGAAACTGTAACCCAGAGATGTTAAATAATTTTTTCAAGGTCACACACACACATAATTAATTGCAAACCAGACCAGATCCTTGGTTTCCTAACTCATAGGAGTCTAATATCACTCTTTCCCTGAATCCTATGAGATCATTTGTGTATTTGATATCCCACATTCTGAAAACCTTGATTGTTTCTTATACACCTGGGATACTGGCTCTTTCTGGCATGAAACATGATTGAAATTAGCATGCCTCTCATTTCAAAAAAATAGCAAACCAAAAAAAAACTAAGACAAGGCATTTCCAACTTACTCCCAATGTTCTCAATCCATTTTGAGGGCCTTTATAGAGGATCCTCAACTTAACTATGTAAACTTCAAAGTCTGTCCAAATAAAACAAAGTAATGCCTAGGCCACAGTGGACAGTCATGAATCAAAAAGTATGATCTACTTTCTTATTTATGATTGAAGAGACATACAAATCAGAAGCAGCTGAAAACCCCCATTCATTATATTAGTTCAGATGTGAAAATTCAATGGCATTTCTTTACCATGAGGCATCCTCTACACTCCCCAAACATGGACAAACCATTATCTCAGGAAGAAAGAACACTATGCCATTTAAATTACAAATAGAAGAACATCCACTGTTTAAAATGCAATGTTCACCACACATACAAAAGTGCCTACCACATAGTATGTATTCAGTAATTATTTGTGGAATGAATTATGGAAAGAGATGTCTTTTTTCAACCCACCTCCAGTTATAAATATCATGCATTGCAGATAATGTTTTTATGCTTAAAATCACAAATAAAATAATTTCCTATCACACTAAGGAAAGAGTCTAAGCCTTAAAAAAACTGACTTTAGTTTTGAAATGTTTTCAGTTCACAAGCCATGCCTGACTAACAAGGATATGTTTGACTTTATCTTTCATCTATAAGTTGTCATTAAGTGCCACAGATTCTCCTAAAAAAAATTTTCGAATGTAATAACGGTCTTTGAAAATCTGTCACAGGGTCTTAGGTGAATAAACTAAACAGGTTAACAAAAGTCTGACTTTGACTGTCAAAAACCTCATTTGTTTAATTAAAACAATATACTATGTATACATTACATAGTCATTTACAATAATGAAAGTACAAAATACAGTGAATAAACCAACTTTAAAGTACACATGACAAGCTAACTTCATCTTTTGAAAGCAGAATGATAAAAACAAGAGGTATAGTAGCTATTATTACTCATATAAGAAAAATTATTACAGATACGCAATAAGCCACTTTTATTAAGCAATATCCTTGCACAAGTATGCTAATAATAAACAAAGGATTAAATGATACCAATGGGCAAATGATAAAGGTTGGCAGGATTGAAATAACATACTAGGCATCGTAGAGGAGCTTCCAATTATATGCTAGCTCTTAGCCCAAGAACCAAAAACTACACACGAATATGCTGTCAATTACCAGAGTTATAAGTCTGCTCAAAAAGTAAACATAACACTAATGTGTCTCCAGACTTATGTAAATATCAAGTATTTTCCAACTCCTTGAACCAATGGGGATAAAAAGAACAAGGAGGACCCTTATAGGTTCACCAACCAAAAGACATTTGTCTGATTTCTTTTGATATTGGTTGGCACTGATGTCCTTATTCACTGAATAATTCATATACTTATGAATAAACATTATTATAAGCAACATTTTTAGTAGCTTTTAGTAAATTATATTTAGTGGAACAATAAAACTACACTGAAACACACATTTCTAGATATAAGGAGGCACTTTAATACAGTCCATCAATCATTTATTTTCTTTAATGGAAGGAGAGGGGATTAAATACATAAAATGATACTTTCATCATAGCTTGAAAATTCTCATTTAATTAATGAACCACCAAAGAAAATTTTGGAAGAGTTGCTAGAAACAAGTACAGTAAGTCTTTTCTGTGTTATGGCACAGAAAAAAAAATCTGCAGATCTTATCATCATTGCACTGTATTAAAACATTTGTTTTTCATTTTCATCTAGCATTTAAAGTCTACAAAAATGCAGATTAAAGCAGGGGATTTTAAAAACATTAAAAATAGCTTTAAAAAAATTTCCACAAACAGCTTTGGAAATATTTATCAAGCAATTTGTATAACTCAGAAATTAAAAATGAAATAGCTTATGTATTAATAACTTAAAGATATTTTAAATATTTCTGAGAACAACCTCTTAATCTTCTTATATTATAACCCTCAGAGTACTGAATCAGAATCTATTCACACTGAAAGAGACCTTAACCACCAGAAGTTCAAGTGACTTACCTAGGTTTCTCGCTTCTGCTTTCTTTCTACAATACCATAAAAGGAATTCAGAAATCAGCAAATAATAATAGTAACAATAATAACAAATATAAGTATTTAATCACCAAATCTAGTAAAATTATTCACTACTTACGGAAATATAGTCATGGGAATTCACTGAGTCAGCAAATATATAGGCTGCAAGGTTAATGAATTGTCTTATTGCATAAACCATTACAAAACTAAATTTCATATGAACCTCACTTCTCCACGAGACTTTTAATCATTGTCCTAGCCCTTTAAACTCCCTCCATCCTCTTCTGAAAATAATAAAGCACTAAGAATTATTTTGGTCCTGGAAGGGTAGCTCAGTTGGTTGGAGAGTCCTTCATGCATCAGAGGGTTGTGGGTTCAATCCCCAGTTGGGGCACACATCCAGGTAGCAGGTTTGATCACCACTGGGAGGCAAACGATCAATCTTATCACATCAATGTCTGTCTATCTGTCTTTCTGTCTCTCTCTCATCAATTAAACACATCCTCAGGTAAGGATTAAAAAAAAAAAAGAATTACTTTGGAAATGGAGTAACAACACTATTGGGAAAAAATGGAAACATGATTCATATAAACGTTCCACACAAGAAACACCTTGGTCCACATAAACTTGACTATTTCTTTGAATTCTTGTGTGAATAATATGCATTATTAGTGGACCTAATAAATAACCAATTCAAACTTTGTAGATGATAAATCTAAAATCATGAATATACACTAATATATACTTCAAAAAACAACACACAGCTTAGCAATGTACACAAATAAAAAATACCTTGTATCTTTCAGGTATCACATTCAGCTCTCTAAATTAAGAAAAATCCCTCAGAAAATGTTTATACTTGATGAAATTCCCATTTTACAATTTTACACAGTAGAGTTTTATCATACAATATTGATCCAATTATTTAAGGATTCAAAGTTATTTTTATTTATTTTGTTACCTTCCTTTTTCCTCAAAAAAGAACTGAAGTACAAAACCCTTTCTTGTTTGCCTCTCAAAAAGCATGAAAAGAACTGACTAAGTTAATAAACACAAAAATGAACTATACAACGCTTCCACCAATGATTCTGTAATGCAAGCTTCCCGAAGAAAGAGGAGCTCAACAGAATATACATTCTGTACAAATCAGACTGAGGATGCAGACTCTTAATTCAATCACCTCAGGGTCCGTTTCACATGTGAAAAGACCATAAGCTTTAAAAAATAACAAAATAAAACAGGTTGGTTGAATTTTTATGAGGAAGGAAAGAAATACTGAAGACTGACATCTGAAGATGAAGAAAAAGAGTATTGCTCAAAATATCACATAAGGCCATGGTAGGATTTATTTGCTGTCCCTCAAAACATTGCAGAAGCTTCCTATTCCCTACCCACACTGCACCATGCTCTTCAGGTTTCTGTTTTAAGACATATCCAGAGCAGGCAATGGAGGATGTCTAAGATTGTTAAAATAACTTTTTATAGACACTACAATAGTTTCTACACTGAAGTTCATTCTGTTATTAGATTTGCTTCAACCAGCACTTGATTACCCATGTTTACCATCCTTTCTATAATGTTCTTCAGTCTTCAAAGCTGGCAGATAAACTCTAACATCACAGGCTTGATCTCTAGGCTCTGGGAAATCTTCTGGAAAGCACCCCCACAGGCAGATCCCACCTGTGGGCGATGGCAGCTGCAGAGCCACCAGCTGCCAGCCAAATGAGGCAGGGACAATGTTGGTCGACTGGAACATCAGGGGCATTCCCTGTGCTTCTCACTGTTCTGAACAAATGCTCAGATGCCAGCTCTAAATAAATCTTTTTGAATTCTTCTGAAACACCTTCCATGAGAAACTAGTGGAAGAAGTCTCCCCACCTAACCTCCCACCACAACCTGACCTCATGCATGACCCCGGAATGAGTGGTCCCAAAGCACAGTTTGTCTTGGCTCACATGAAGCACACAGACTTTTGCCAGTTTTGATATGGTGCCACTGACATGGACAAAGAATTCTATAAAATCCTTGCCTGCAACCTTGGCATAAAACTTCATGATGCCGTGAGGGTAGCAGTCAGAGTGCAGAGGGGTAGCCCATGTGCCATAGGTCCTTTATTCCAGGTATCACCCCTCTACATCCCACCTGGCAGAGGTAGCACTCAGGTGTGCAAGATCCCTGACAAAGGCTACAGGAAACTGTGGATCTGGGGCCTCTAAAAACACTGCTTCCATTCTCATCTTCAACTTTCCTCCACTTCCTCATCTAAAAAAGAATTTCAGTGTCTCCACTCTGATTATAAAAAAGAATAGGCATCACATCACAGAAACTTCTAAATATTTTAAATTATATGAAGAAAAATAAAATCATCATTCGTACACCACTTTGTACCTCACTGGTATATACACTGTCTTCATCAATCAGAACACACATGTAGACAGAGTTACATATGCTTTATAAAACTGTAGCATGCTAAGTAAACACACTGCAACCTGATTTTCACACATAAACTATATGATGGACATTTTTCCATGTTGGTAAATACAAATCTGCTTAGTATTTCATTGCATGGATGTATAATCAATGACATATAGGTGATTTCCAATATTTTTGCTATTATGAACATGACAAAGAACATTTTTCTAGAAAACATTTTTGCACATTTACCCAGTTATTTCATTACATTACATTTACATAGAAATTGCAGGTCAAATGAGGTACATTTAAGGTCCTAGCACATATTACCAAACTAGCTTGCAGAAATGCTTTACCAACACATAGCTCACCAGCAACACTGGGTATTAGCAATCTGTTCAATTTGTAAAGCAACCTGATAGACAAAAGAAAATAAATGGTTTCAACTTGCATTGTGTATGAATTCCATTTTCACTACCTTTGCATCTTTTTATCAAGTTTTTCCCCCTTGATTTTAAGATATCTTCTAGAGAACATTAACCCTTTGTCCATTATAAACACTGTCAGTATCATCACCAGTTTATCATTTGTTTTTTCACATTGTTGATGGTTGGTTTCTCTTTGTCCTTAGGAAATGTTGAGGCTTTTAATGTCAAAAGCATTGATCCTTTCTCCTCTAGTTCTAGAATCATGCTTTCAAAGTCATGTTTCTTGTACTTCCATGCTATCTCCTTTATCCATTTAATTACTAAACTGATTTGGAATCTATTTTGGAGTCCTGAAGAGCTAGTTGACCGAAATACCATTTCACTGATCAATCTACTGTTCTGAATAGCCACTTTTACCAAGGACAAAAATTCCCATTTCATGTATGTTTCTGGACCATCTATGTTTTGTCCCACTGATCCATGTTGCACCTATAATATAATAATTTCCATATTATAATCAAATATTTGATAGGACAATCTACCTTCAATAAGTTATCTTAGTACAGATGGTAGAGATGAACCTTATTTTTATCAGGTTCTAAAATTAATTACACTCGAATTTTAATAGGACTTATTATCACCACCCTATCAATACTATACCTAACACTTCTTTGTTTACCACTATTAACTAGAACGTAAGTTCCAGAAGAGAAGAAGTTTTTGTCTGCTCCAAACACTGTTGTACACCTAGCATTTAGAACAGTATCTGGCAAACAACTGAGGCTCAACATTTATTTTTGTTCAACGAACAAATGCATTAGCTACATTGAATGTACTGATAATTTAGGAACACTTAAGCTGTCAGTGTGAAGAAGAGGCGAGAACAACCCCTGGACCAGCCAAAGCCGACACACTGCTGCACCCCCACACCCAGCTCCTATGTCCCGCCATGGTCACCCATCATGCCCAAGAGAAAAGCTGAAGGGGATGCTAAAGGAGATAAAGCCAAGGTAAAGGATGAACCACAGAGAAGATTCACCAGATTATCTGCTAAACCTGCTCCTTCAAAGCCAGAGCCCAAGCCTGGCAAAGCCCCTGCAAAGAATGGGGAGAAGGTACCAAAGGTGTGAAAGAAATTACCGTCCCGGCCATCCCGCGGTATTCATCTCGGCTGCGGGTGTTCATTAAACATGTGTAATACACAGAATCTAGCATAATTCTATGGGGATAATAGAGAACATGGCTATACCCTCTAGTGGGGAGAGCCCCGTTCCTTTACCCCAGTGGGTTTTTATTGAGAAAGTAGACACAGTTTGTGGATTCACAGTCTGGCAGAAGGGATCAAAGGGAACAGGTAACTCACAAAGATGCTAACAAAATTCCTGCTGTGATTCTGGGCAGAGATTGGAGTTTTATCATATGAAAGGGCTTACATGGCTCAAAGGGCTAGTTTTGTTTTCCTGTCTGTGCCTTCAAATTCTAAGTTAATAACATCCTCCAGCAAACAGATCTCACAGGATCTTGCATATTCTATGTCCCAGGCCTGATTACCCCGGGGGTCTGCCGTCTCTAGTCTGAGCTGCCCCTTTGGCTGTTTGCTTAGCCCTGAGAAGGGCAGGAGACAGAGGCAGCCAGGAGACTTGGATTTCTCACATCTAAGTACGAAGACTCAGGCTAAGAGGGGGCAGGGGTTGATGTCGATCACCCCTTCCTTTCCACAGCCCCTTCATTTCCACAGCCTCGTGAGTCTTATTCCAGAGGCCTTTATGTGGTCAGCACCTGTCTTAGGTCCATTCTCCATCTTAGAGAATTGTTACCCGTCATTGGTTAACTGATCAAGCATTAAAGGCCAGGCACGGAACAGGTGGCGTTCATGCCAGGGGAATAAGTTTTGTTTCCTTAGTGGCTCCTGGTCCGGAGGTCTCTCACTCAGCCTAAGTCGCAGGGGGTCACAGCTTCCTGAGACCAGGCAGGGCGGCCCTCAACAAAAGGGAAAAGGGGAAAGTTGATGCTGGCAAGGATGGGAATAACCCTGCAGAAAACAGAGATGCCAAAACAGACCAGGCACAGAAAGCTGAAGGTGCTGAAGATGCCAAGCGAAGTATGTACATTTATTATAACTGTGTATTTCTGGTGGCTGTAGAGTTTGAAATACTATTTTTATCAAGTTTTATAAAAATGTAGAATTTTGCTTTACTTTTTTTTTAAGCTATGTTGTTAGCACACAGAACACTTTATTGTTATTTGCGGGGTAAGGACATACGGTACTAAAAGAATGGCTCCAAAGCTGGACTGATAGAGGAAAAATAACAACTCTCCCTTCTAATTTTGAGAGACTTCCTCTTGGTTCCTGGGAGGAAGGATCCCTTGATGTTGACACACATTAGCCACCTTGGCACAAGCACCTTATGGTGTGGGAAAACTAAAATTCATTTTTAAGTCCTTTACTCCCTCACCAGTTTAAGCATTAACTTGACTCCCTTAAGCCCAGAGATCTGTTGGGACCTGACCTAAAAAACTTGTTTACCAGTGTGTCGGGCAATTGGACTTTCCAGTGTCACCATTGAGATGGCATCGCTCAAAAGAGCAGCAGTTCCCTTTTTAGATCATGGATCTACAGACCGATAATTCTACCATTTTCATTTCATTTCCTAAAAGTCAGAGTTGGTTTGTGAAAAGTTGTTAAATAACATGCCTAATGTGAAATGTTAACCCTCACTCTAAATTTTCCCTGTTCACAGCATCAAATGAAGACTTCACTGGGTTTTATAGTGGCTTTCTCATTTTGGTAGTCCACTGAAGAAGGGAGTTTGAAAGTTGTTGGAGAATGTTAATGACTGTCTGCCCATGTCCTGCCTGAAATACCATGATTGTTGGTAAAATGTATCTTTAATAAAGCTGGATACAGTTTTGCTTGGGAAAAAAAAATAACACTGAAAATATCTACAACTTGGGAGCCTTTTAGTCAAGATGACAGAGTAGGTAAACACTGTGCTCACCTTCTCCCACAACCATTTCAAAATTACACCTAAATAATAAAACCACCATCACTGAGAACTACCCAAAGACTAGCTGAACAGAATATAAGTAAGGATATAAAAAAAGGCCATGTGGAGACTGGTAGGAGTTGCAAAGATGTGAAATGAGCAGGTCACCCACCTAAAGTGTGCCAATTAAGAATAGAGAGGGAAATCTCAGCTACGCAGGTACCTCTGAAGAGCAAGGGGTAACAGCCCCACATGAAGCTCCCCAACCTAGGCAGTGCCAGGAAGAGGAGTCTCTGCAACATCTGACTGTGAAGAAACAGAGGGGATTGTATCCAGGAGAGATGAAGGGCTTCTGGAGATCCAGGAATTCCTCCTGAGGGGCTTGCACACAGATTTGTTCATTCACATACTCACTCATTCTGTGTTTAAGTGCAAGAGAAGCAACTCGAAAAGCACCAGGAACATACAGGAAGGAACTAAAATGGAGTAGCTTCATGGCAAGGGCTGGCGGAACAGGAGTTGGGGCAACTGTCTCCTGGATGGAAGTGCTAGCAGGTGCCATTGTTCCTTTGTTGAGGTCTCCTTCTACCCAACCAGCCTGATGCAGGTGGCTGCCAAATCACAGACCACCATTAACTTGGCTAATACCATTTGCCTTGCCCTGGTGATTCCCAGACCCTGCTCCACCCAACTTGCACACCTGACCCAACACTTCCAGCAGTTTTCAGACACAAGCAGTCTACCTAGGCTCCAGCTGTGGAGTTTCCTAAAACCTCTCAAAGGTCAACAAACCACAAACAAACAGCAACTTGCCTCAACATGCTGTGCACATCTTAACAAGCAGTCCCAAACCCTACACATTCAGCAGCCCATCTCTACTTACATTGTCACTTTCATCAGGTTTCCCCAAGTCACACATAAGCAGTGGCCAGTTTTGGTTTGTAACCCAGGTTAAACTAAGTGGGCCCAAGTCCAGCAAAAGTGGCGACTGGCCTCAGGTCACACTCTGGTGCCCACCAAGAGGTCCCAACTTTACCATTAGTGACAGACACCTTCAGTTTGCAGTGCATCCAAAATCTATACAAGTGGCAACCAATCACAGATCACTTTGTACCTCCTACAAGGCAGTCCCTATTTGGGCACAAACAATGACTGCCAATACATCTGGTAGTAAGTTTTAGACCACATCAGAGCAAAATCAACCAGCAAGGACACACCAAAAGGACAGACTTGGCTGGCAGAAGAGGAATTCAAGATTGACTCCTGCACATGGGGGTCGGCCCTCACACAGGTCGTCTACTAGTAATGACCAGCAGTCAGTCAGTCCGAGGGTCAATCTCACCTGCTAATGTGCCAAAAGCAATCAAGACTCAATAACAGCAGGAGGGCACACACAACCCACACAATGGACAATCCTGGAGAGAATGCACCATTGGGCCCCATGGGAAACCTACTACATAAGGTCACTCTGCCAAGACTGGGAGTCACAGTGGATCTGTCTAATACATAGAAATAAACACAGTGAGTCACCCCAAACAAGAAAACAAATAAACAAACAAACAACAACAACAAAAAAAGCATGTCCCAAACAAAAGAACAAGGGCAAAACTCCAGAAAAATAACTAAACAAAATGGAGACAAGCAACCTACCAGATACAGAGCCAAAACCCTGGTTATAATGATGTTCAATAAACTTAGCGGAAGAGTAGATGAACTCAGTGAGAACTTCAACAAAGAGAAAAAAAAACAAGAAAAAGGAGCCAAGAAATGTAAGAAAGAATGAGTGAGCAATGAAGACCACAATAACTAAAATGATGAATACATTAGAGGGAATCAACAGGTTCGATAAAACAGAGGATTCAATTAGTGAGACAGAAGACAAGGTAGCAAAACACACCCAATCAAAATAGCAAAAAGAAAAAAAGAATTTTAAAAAAGGAGTGTATTTAAGGGATTTCTGGAACAACATGAAGCATACCAATATTCGTATCATAGGGATACCAGAAGAAGAGAAAGGGATTGAAAAACTTATTTGAAGAAATAATGACAGAAAACTTCCCTAACCTAAAGAAGGAAATAAATATACAAGTCCAAGAAGTACAAAGAATCCTAGAAAGACCTATAATGAAGATTACTCTACCCAGCAAGGCTATCATTTAGAACTGAAGCAGAGGTAGAGAGCTTCACAAAAAAAGAAAAACTTAAGAGTTCATCACCACTAAACCAGTATTATAAGAAATGTTAAAGAGACTTCTGTAAGAAAAAAACGAAAATGTGAATACGAAAATACAGAAAAGAAAAAAATTCTCACTAATAAAGGCAAACAATAAGAGCAGGGGATCCACTAACTATAAAGCTAGTATAAAGGTTAAAAGGCAAAAGTAGGAAGATCACATGTAATTACAGTAACAAATTAAGGAATACACACACAAAGGAAGAAATGATAAGAAAAACATAACGAGCAGGGGTAAGTAAAAATTTTAGTGATTTTAGAATGTGTTAGAATTTCAGTGACCATCAACTTAAAATAGATTATTATGACTTGGAATAAATAAAGCACATGTTAAACACAAACCAAAAATCTACAAGAGATACAAGAAATAAAGAGTAGGAAATCCAAACAATAGTACAAAAAGTCATCAACATAACATGAGATCAAAAGAATGAGGAATACAGAACAACTACAAAAACAATCAGAGAACAATAAAATAGCAATAACTACATACCTATAAACAATTACTTTAAGTATAAATGGACTAAAAGCTCCAGATCAAAATACATAGGGTGGCAGAATGGATTTAAAAAAGACTCATATATATGCTGTCTACAAGATAGTGACTTCAGATCAAAAGATAAAGGCTGATAGTAAAGAGACAGAAAAAGATGTATCGTGAAAAGTGAAAAAAAAAAAACAAACAGAAAAAGCTGAGGTAGCAATACTTTTTTAGACAAACAGACTTTAAAAGAAAAGCTGTAACAAGTGATATAAAAGGGCATTTCACAATGATAAAGGGATCAAGCTAACAAGAGGATAAAATTCTAATAAATATTTACATACCAAACAAATGAGCACCTAAATACCGACAAACATGAAGGGAGACACTCACAGTATTACATTAATAGTGGGAGACTTTAATATCCCATAACATCAATGGACAGATTATTCAGACAGAAAACCAACAAAGAAATAATGACCTTGATTACCATATTAGATCAGATGGATTTAATTCATAATTTTCAGAGCATTTCACCCCAAAGTAGTGAATATATATTCTTTTCAAGTGTACATGGAACATTTCCAGGACAGACCACATGTTAATACACAAAATAAGTCTCAATAAATTTAAGAATATTGATATCATACCAAGCATCTTCTTTAATCAGAATGGTATGACTGGAAATCATTGACATAAATACACATGAAAACCACAAACAATGAAGCTAAATAACATGCTACTAAGCAATTAATGAGTTAACAATGAGATCAGGGAAGAACGCAAAAGTTACCTTGAGACAAATGAAAATGAAAACACAACAACTCAAAATCTGTGGGACAGCCTGAGGGAAATTTATAGCAAAATAGTCTTCCTCAAGAACAAAAACTAAATCTCAACTAAACAATTTAATCTCACCTAAAGAAACTAGAAAAAGAACAAAGCTCAAAGTGAGTTGAAGGACGGATGTAATAAAGACCAGAGCAGAAATAAATAAAATAGAGACTAACAAAACAACAGCAACAAACAATAAAACCACGAAATGGTTCTTACAAACAATAAATAAAATTGATAAACCTTTAGCCAGACACATCATAAAAAAAGAAAGCCCAAATCAATAAAATCATAAACGAAAGAAGAAAATGACAACTGACACCACTGAAATACACAAGATTAGAATACTAGATAGACAATTATACACCAACAAATTGGACAACCTGGAAGAAATATATAAATTCCTACAAACATAAAATCTTCCAAGACTGAATTAGGAAGCAAAATAAAATCTCAATAGACTAGTAACTGCCAATGCAATCACATCAGCAGTCAAAACACTCCCAACAGTCCCTGGCTGGCATAGCTCAGTGGATTGAGCGCGGGCTGTGAACTAAAGCATCACAGGTTCGATTCCAAGTCAGGGCACATGCCTGGGTTGCAGACCACGGCCCCCAGCAACCACACATTGATGTTTCTCTCTCTCTCTTTCTCCCTCCCTTCCTTCTCTAAAAATAAATAAATAAAATCTTTTTTAAAAATCTTAAAAGAAAAAAAAAACTCCAAAAAAACAAAAGTCCAAATCAGGTGACTTCGCAGGTGAATTTTACCAAACATTCAAAGAAAAATTAATACCTATCCTTCTCAAAATACTCCAAATAATTATAGAGGAGAGAAGGCTCCCACATTCATTTCAGGAGACCAGCATTACCCTGATAGCAAAACCAAAAACACTACAAAAAGACAAAAATACAGGATACCTCTGGTAACGCAGATGCAAAAATCCTCAAAAAATGTTAGCAAACAGAATTCAGCAATACATTAAAAAGATCATATACCATAAACAAAAGGGATTTATTTCCATTTGATTCAAGGTTGGTTCAATATCCAAAAATCAATTAAAGAGATATACTACATACAGACAATGAAGGATAAAAATTATATGATCAGCCTTGGCTGGGTGGCTCAGCTGGCTGGAGCACACACTTGAAAGACTGCAGACTCAATCCCCAATCAGCGCACATACCTACCTAGGTTATGGGTTAAATCCCTGGTCAAGGGGCATACAGGAGGCAACTGATCGATCGATGTTTCTCTCACATTGATCTCTCTCTCCCTCTTCCCCACTCTCTAAAATCAATAAATATATCCTCAGGTGAGGATTTTTAAAAATTATATGATAATATCAAAAGATACAGAGAAAACATCTGACAAAATCCAACATCCATGTATGAATTAAAAAAACTCTCAGCAAAGTGGGGACAGAAGGAATACACTTCAGTATAATGAAAATCTTATGACAAACACACAGCTAACATCATACTCAATGGTTAAAAGCTGAAACCTTTTTCTTTTTAAGCAGGAACAAGACAAGGATGTCCACTTTAACATTTATTCAACATTGTACTGGAAGTCCCAGGCATCCACACTGGAGGAGGGGGAGCAAAACTGGTATCATCACAGATGACATAATACTATAGAGAGAGAACCCTAAAGATTCCATGAAAAACTATTAGAACTAATAAACAAATTTAGTAGAGTAGCAGGATACAAAATTAACATTCAGAAACAAGCATATTTTTATATACCAATTACAAAGTATCAGAAAGAGTAATTAAGAAAACAACCCCATTTACAGTTGCATCCAAAAAACAAAATACCTAGAAATAAATTTAACCAAGGAAGTTAAAGACCTGGTATTTGGAAAACTATTAGACATTGAAGACAGCAATTGAAAATCACAGAAGTAAACAGAAGAAAATACCATGCTCATAAATAGGAAGAATTAACATCATTAAAATGTCCAGAGTAGCCAAAGCAATCTATAGAGTCAATACAATCTCTATTAAAATTCTAATGGAATTTTCACAGAACTAGAATAAATAATTCTAAAATGTATGTGGACCCATAGAAGCCCCCCAAAAGCCAAAGCAATCTTGAGAAAGAATAAGTTAGAGGTATCACACTACCTGCTATCAAACCATATTACAAGGCTACAGTAATAAAAACAGCATGGTACTGGCATAAAAATCGACATATAGATCAATGCAAGAGAATACAGAGCCCAAAAATTAACCCACACCTATATGGTCAATTATTCTACGACAAATGAGGCAAGAATGTACAATGGGGTAAAGTTAACCTCTTCAATAAATGGTGTTAAAAAAACTGGACAAATACATGAAAAAATGAAATGAGACCAATTTCTTATACCACATACAACAATAAATTTAAAATACATCAGACCTAAAATCATAAAACTCCTACAAGAAAACATAGTTAATAAACTCTTTGATATCAGCTGCAGCAATATTTTTCAGGATATGTCCCCTAGGGCAAAGACAACTAAAGCAAAAATAAACTAATGTGACTACATAAAACTAAAGAATTTTTGCACTACAAGAAATTCCATCAACAAAACAAAAACCCAACCCACTGAATGGAAAATATATTTGTCTATGACATATCCAATAAGGAATAATATGTAAAATATATAAAGAACTCATATGGCTGAACATAAAAACAACAACCTGATTTAAACATAAGCAGAGGATATGAATAGACATTTCTCTAAAGAGGACATACAGATTCCCAACAGACTCATGAAAAGATGCTCAATGTCACTAATCATGAAGAAATGGTTATTAAAACCACAATGTGAAACCACCTTACCCCTGTCAGAATGGCTATCATCAATCGGTCAGCAGACAAGTGTTGGGTGTTGGGCAAGAATACGGAGAAAAGGAAACCCTCGCAATGTTGGTGGGATTGTAAATTGTTGCAGCCATGATGAAAGACAGTATGAAATTTCCTCAAAAAATTAAAAATAAAACTACTATATGACACAGCAATTCCACTTCTGGGTATTTATCCAAAGAAATCCAAAACACTAATTTGAAAGCAGACATGCATCCCTATGTTCATTGCAGTGTTATTTATAATACAAAATGTGGATGCAACTTAAGTTTCCACTGCTAGGTGAATGGTTAAAGATGAGATAGATGATAGATAGATAGATAGATAGATAGATAAATAGATAGAATCTATATATAGATAGATGTTATCTTTATCTCTATGTACATATTTATACATACATATCTATGTATATCTATATACATCAAATCACCCAGGTCTCTATGAGACATTTATTGAAGAAGATACAAGAAATACTGTACACAGGACAATGATGCCTCAGTCCCCTTCAAAGTAGGCACCTTGGGGTCTCACACAGTTCTCCCAATCACCATCAGCTGCCCCACCATATTTTCGAAAATCTCATCAATGGACTGAAATCTCTTCCCTTTCATAGGTGATTTTAAGTTTTAGGAAAAGCCAGAAGATTCAGGGCATCAAATCTGGAGAGTAAGGGAGCTGAGTTACCTGGGTGATTTGATGTTTCACAAAAAAACTCTGCATGAGATGTGATACATGAGCAGGCACATTGTCATAATGAAGCTGCCAATTACCAGTTGTCCAGAGCTGTGGCATTCTGAATCATTCAAATAGTTTCTGCTGAGGAATGTTCAAGCTCAGCACAAAATTTGATGCAGATTTATTGCTCCACTCACTCATTTTGAATGAGACGTCCACATAGTCCACATGCTCACTCAACAGTGTCTACCAACCCCACTGAAGTCGTCATTGTTCATGCATACACATCCCAATCCACTCTCCTTGGATGCCAGCTTACATCAATGTTGTGCAAACCGTTCTCATTATATTAACAATGGTTGGACTTTTTCCAGGCAGATCTCATATACAGTAAAATATTACCCAGCCATAAAAAAAAAAATCTTGCCACTTGTAACAACATGAATGGATCAAAAGGGTATTAAGCAAAATGAAATAAGTCAAAAACAAATAGCATATTATTTCACTTATACGTGGAATCTATAAAACAAAATAAACACAATGGAAATAAACAAATTGATGGTCGCCAGATGTAAGGGCCATTGGGGTGACAGGTAAATCAGTTCAAAGGTGATTAAGTACAGACTGCCAGTTATAAAAAGTTACATGGATGTGAGGCACAGCATAAAGCATATAGTCAGTAATACTGTAATAACTACACGTGCTTCGAGATGGGTGATCAGAATGACCACTTCATAAGGTACATAAAACGTCTTATCACTATGTTGTATACAGGAAACTAATACAATATTGTGTGTCAACTATAATAGAAAAATATTTTTTTTTTAAAAGACCTTCAACCAGCAAAAAGATTAAAACTTGCTGAAGGCGTAAATGATGGTTTGTATTTTTTAGCAAAAGTATTTTTAATTGACGTATGTACATTGTCTTCTAAGTATAATGCTAGTGCACACTTAAGGGACTACAGTTTATACTACATCACAGTATAGCATAAACATAACTTTTACATACACTGATAAACCAAAAATTTATGTGGCACAATTTATTGTGGTAATCTGGAACCAAATCCACAATATATCCAAGGTATGTCTGTAAATATATATATGTGTGTGTGTCTCTCTCTGTGTGTGTGTATATGTATGGTATATGTACTTATGGTATTTGTAAATATATATATATATATACACACATTTAGCTAACCATTTAGAATTTTAGAATACTTCCAGAAATGTTTTCTATACATATTAAAATCAGTATTTATACAAATATATATTATATGAAACTTTCATGGGACAGTCTTCTGACCAGATATTTGGGAAAACTGTAGCCTGCCTATCAAGTAGACCTTTTCCCAGACAAAAGCCTATTGTGACGAAAAGGAACTTTTGCCCAACTGACATCAGCCAAGCACAGAGAGCTTCTAATAAAAATGTGACCAAAACCTGGAGGCGTATGGTTTGAACCTGTATTGGTAGCTACCATGCTCTAGCAGCAATGCCAGCTAGCACCATCATCACTCCTGCCCCTGGGGCCAAGCACAGCCTGCTGGTCCAGTTGCAGGGAAATTAGATCTCCTATTGCTCAAGAAGTATTAGCTTCCTCAAAACCACATCCAAGGCCTAAAAAAGCCCCAAACCTGGCAAGAATCAGTGACAGACTTTTGTTTTCATGCGATGAATTCACTGGAAATCCAAGCTCAAGACTAGTAATTTATATGAGCATTTTCAGATTTTGCTAATAAAAAATACATACTTTTTTCAAAATGAATATAGATAGTATATATATTTACACATACATTATATAATTTTATATACATTATGATTTTAAAATGTATTAAAAAGTTACCTACAAGTAAATATTCTAAAATGTTACATGGTTTTATTAACAGTGGTAAAATTATCAGAAATTTAACAGCTTGTCCAGAATCACAGCAACTAAGTGGCCGAATTGGAATTCAAACAGAACCAGGCTTTAGTTCTATGATAGTGTGATTCTCCATGTGATATTTTTTTTATTTTTTATTATAGAAAATCTAAACATTCATTTAAAAAAAAGAGACTAGGATAAGGAACTTCCATTTTCCCATTATCCAGCTTCAACATTTTTTCTCGTTTCAACTACCTCTCCTCCGCAATTCATTTTTATGTTGTTTTTTAAAGCAAACCCCAAACATATCATCTCATCCATAAATACTGTAGTTTGTAACTCTACAATGGACTTTGTACCCAGCCCAAGTGCATGCTTTCTATATTGTCTCAAAAAATGTTACAGTTCATGTATTAGAATGAGGATCTAACCAATGCTCCAGTAGAAAGGAGGGAGGAAAAGAAGGAAGGAAAACTAAAGAACAAAAGCTACCTTCATATAAATATATGTGCTGATATGAATACGGAGAAAAATTGAGAAGGTCAGACACCAGAGCTTAACATTATTGGGAGAATGAGACTAGAGAGAGTAGAAGGGTCAAGGAAGTCATGTTTTTAAATACATTTTCATATTTCTTTCCTGTGACAGTGAGCATGTATATAAACTTCTTAGACATGTAGTCTACCTTGGAATGCACAAAAAGGCCAATTCCAAAACACAGTATGGAGCAGCCCTTATGGATGGGGATCTAAGGCACTACACAGATTTCTCAGGAACACTGACCACATGTCTCCTCTCAGCAGCTGTGGACCTACTCATTTCTCCTACAAATCAATTATCTTAGGAAAAGAATTATCACAAATAAGATCCTCTAAATTTTAAAAAAGGGGAAAAAAGAATTATGTACCAAGGTTCCTGTTAAAGAAATGTCCTCGTGGTCTTGCCTGGGAGTGTATCAATTCTTCCCTGGACTCATAGCACCTAACCCAGTACCAGAACAAAGCAAACACTTGGTAAAATGGTAACTGGACTAACAGATCTGGGAACACATTAGCTCATTCGCAACTCCATTCTTTTGGCTCCTAAATGACAGCAGCAAAGCTCAGGCCATATGGAATTCCACCTCTGGGAAACCACTGAGATGTGGCCTTGAGAAAGATTTCAACTGGATTTGTCCTACTGCAAAAGATACACAATTCCTTGATAAGCCTATGCACTATTTTTTAAACCAATAAATCTGTGCCACAATAGTTACGGCCAAAAACCATTATAGAAGTTGAGAGTCCTCTAACTATATCCTAAAAACTTAATCAACCTGACAGCTTCCCTTAATACTAAATACAGGTGGGCTAAAAATAATAAAAACAGGTTATTTGTTCCTGCCAAAGCTAAGAATTAAGAAATGAATTAAGTTAACCACAAAGACCTGAGTAGAACAACTCTTCTATGGGTCTGTGGCAGAGAACCTGGAGGTGGCAGCAAAATTTCCCCATGTTAGGTTTTTGAACCCTGCAACTTCCGCATTTAGCTTCTGTAACTTTGCTTTGCTCTTTGTCTCCCATATAACGTAGTTAGATAAGACCCCTGACTTCAACAGGAATTGCATTGAAACGTCACTCTGTGACGTTTGCACAAAGACAAAATTGTTCAACGGCGCATTTCTCAAAACGTATTGTTACAGGGTGCAGCTAAAGGGGGGGTGGGGGGGGCAAATGGACATTTGAAATGGGGCCCAGAACTCAAGGTGTCCAGAAATTCTAAGATTTTTTTTTTTACCCCTCCCCCCCACAGGTGTGAGTTAGGGGAAGGGGCACACAGAGCAAGAACATGCAGGGCAGCTTTGCAGCTAATCCATGGCATGGTCATTTAACATACCTACAGCCTTGGGCCGGTTGCTTGAATATGCTAAATAGCTACGGCCATGCTCTGGGCCAAGGGGATGGAAAGGGACACCTCCCCGAGATGTGACTGGGGGGCAGGTCCCCTGAGTTACAGCGCTTGCGTGGGAGCTCGGAGGAGATTGGTTGCAGGACATGAGGTGACACTTGCCCAGACCCATGATGGTGACCAGAAAAGCTGGAAAGGACAGCAGATTGAGGGCAAGTGTGGCCGAGTGTGGGAGGAGTCGGAAGTAGGGCTACAGAGGAAGATTGGCGTGGGGATTTAAACCCAGACACGGCAGCCATAGAGGAGAGAACCACGCAGATTTGGCTGAGTGGGGACTCCCGTGGTCCTGGGGGAGAGAGGACCACGTGGCTGGAGTGGTGGAGAAAGGACCACATGGCTGGAGCAGTGGAGAGAGGACCGCGCACCTTTGCCAGAGCGGGGACCCCCACAGCAATAGTAGGGGGAACCATCATCCGGCTTTAGCAGAGATTCTGGCGACACAGCTGATGGTGCTGAGAACCGAGAGAGGCCTACCAGCTGAGCACGGATTACTGGGAATAACCAGACATTGCCTGAGACTGGACTTCTATTTCCTTTCCTGAGATATGGTACCCCAGACTGGGCAAGGGGGAAGGAAGGACTGTGTGCATTTGTGGGTGTTTTAAGGGACTTTAAGATTTTGATAAAGACATTAGGTCACTACCTTAAGTTTGTATAGCACTAAATAAACGTTTTCCTTTCCTTTTCACGAATCTCTGGCATTGAGAGATATCTTTCCTTTAAGGCGGCGGAAAAGACGGACCTGAGTCTCTTTCCGTAAGAGTATTATCGTTCCAGGCCCCCTTGGTTTGTTCTGTAACAGTATTCCCACCATTAAGTGCACAAGATCATACTGAAACTCGGGGTTAAAAGTAGTGTGAAAAGCAATAAAACAACAATAAAATCAACATATTAACTCTTCTGGAAAATGTCAGTGGCCTAGACTTTCTAGTCCCGGACAATGCATCGATAATAACAACTCCATTCTAGCAAGACCATGGGGAAGACAGGGAAATGAAGAAATTAAACAATGCAAAATCCCAACTGATATTGAGTCTATAAATGTTTACTTAAATAACGAAATACTTGATCATCTCTCAACAAGAATGTTCAGGAATGACAGAGGAATGAAAATCAAGAAACTATTGCTAAGTCATTTATAATGAAAAAAATTAGAAAAAACATACTGTCCTAAATTTATATTATTGCATAAAAACAAAGTTTCATTTGTCTCAGCATGTCAAATCGGTATGATGAAATAAGCCAATTATCATTGCTGACAAATATAATAACTACAGTAAACAGGCATGCCAAAATCAATGTAGATTCTCAAAAAAAAAGTCAAGGAATCAACTGTCATCTTAAGTTGGTTAATTTTATTAAAGCTGTTAAACATGACAGTATGTCATGTAACTCCCAGACGCAGAATCGGATTAATGTGACCCAAATTTTGTATAATAGCTTTCCCAATTTCTAAAAATACATCGACATTGTCACTTATCTTAAATTTTCTGCTTTACTTCTCTAGCTCTACCTCAAAAGAAACTTCTTCAAGGCCATATATCTGACATAATGAAAGCAAAATCATCACAGCACTCAGCAGTATCATTAACATTTCTGTGCTCAGAGGGATTTAAACAGGCAGATGCTATGTAAAGTGCCTGTTGGGAGAGACCTGGTGCAGAGCCGCAACTGCACCACAGCTGTGGGGGATTGAAGCTGCTAGCTATGGAATCAAGTTTAGGAGGCACAATTCTGGCATCCGAAATAAATTAAAGTAAACAGTCTTGCTCTCTCTCATCTACCCTGTTAGCAACCTCTGGGCTGAGTGGAGACCACACACTCAGACCACACAGCGCCTGCTGAACTCCTTGCACGCAACATCTACAAGCTGTCACTCGGCAGCACCAAGAGGGAAGAAGGGGTTGGGGGTGGGGGACCTGGGGAAAGAGGTGGGGGAGGTGGAGAGTGAGAAAAGGAAAGGGAGGGTGGGGAAGGGGAGACGGGAGAGTCTCCTCTAACAACTGGATAGAATGATGTGTGGTTTGGAGAAAAGGAAAAACCTCCCTGAGAAAACAGGCTGGTTGTGGCCTTGTATAGCCTTGACCTGTATTCCTGCATACCAATTTAGTAGCTGATGAAGGATTAACAAAGCATCCATTTAACATCAATTAACCTCTTACCCATCACAAGTCAAAAGAGAAAATTACCACTATAAAAGCATTTAATTAAAATAAAGACGAAAGGCCACATTTTCTTATAATTTATAATAATTACTTAAACAAATGCATTTTATTTAGATTTAGATTATATTAGTATTAACTCATCAGCCTCTTCTCCTTTAATGAAGCACATGATAAATTTATAAAGTGTTTCTTTAAAAGAAGTCAGAAAATTTTAATTTTGTAATTTTTCCACATTTCATTGTAGCACAGTCTTTAATTTTTCAAAATATTTATTGGCCGAATAAAAGACAGCAAATTACTTTTTAACATAACTTCAGACTAAAAATACATATAAAAATAACTAGTAGCAATAATATTAAGGAAAACATAAAATGTAACCATTAAAAATAGGTTTAGAACTTTTTACTATTCGGTTAAGAAGAATTTTGCTGATTTAAATAGTAGACAAGAAATATGAACAAAAAGAGTGAATGTCTTACCCTGTCAGGTCCCCAAAGGCTCACCTCAGCTAAAGGGATTAAGGTCTGGAGTCGAAAATAAAGAAGTTCTGATTCGTTGAAGACTTGAAGAACCTTCACCAAATAGACCAAAGAAAGACTCTGATGTTAAAGCAATATTTCATTAGAGCAAGTCATAGAAAAGTAAAAGTCTTCTTCCAAGAAAACACTAAAAAAAAATTTAAAACTTCCAAACCCCACATCTCCCCACCCACGCTACTCAAATTTGCAAGTGGGAGCAAATCAGAAAGGCAGAATCTCACAACCCCAGCCCAGTCCCATTAAGTGAGAATCTACACTTTAGCCACTTGTGTGCACATTAAAGTTTGAGAGGCACTAACTAGACATAGCCAGTCCAGAGTCATCTTGGATCCAAAGGAGTCCAGAAAAATCTAGTTGCAGAGTTGCCTAGTGAGTTTCAACAATAAAATCACACTCAACTCAGGCCACCCAACAACATAATTAAACTACTGAATTCACCACACCTTCCTTCAGCCATGTTCAACCTATCCAAAGATAGTCTTGCCCCTTAGGTCTGGGCTGAGCTGGCCCCAGAGGGATCTTCCAGAGAAATTGAGGAAACAGTCTTAAAGAATGATAATTTACTTCCTTCAGTTTTCTGTAAACTCAGATTCTATTATTCCTGAGTAGTCAAGGTTAAGTTATATCAGCTCTGTCACACATTTTACCATCTAGCCGCACAGGGTGAGACAAGCAAGTATTAGTAACAGAGTCATGAACTCTTTAATACAGTTTTCTCTATTAATCATCTCTCTTCTGCTCCATCTCAATATCATAATTAACAAAAAAAAATGGCAATCTGAAAGAATCCATGGGATACAAATTTGTACTACAAAAACTCTCTGGGTCTCACAAGGGACATCTGCAGAAAGGAAGCACTGAACAGTTAAACATAAAGCCCCCCCCCTGCTTTCCTGGCTTTCTCTTTCTTTCATTACTCCTATAAACAAAATAAAACTAAAATGTACTGTTTTAAAATAAAAGCAGAAGGATTTATGTTTTAATTAATTTGAAAAAGTCCAATGATTTTTTTTTAAATGGTAAATGGCAGTCAATTTTTAATTTTTTTTTTTTTTTGGATAGGGAAAAAACTTTCACTCCTGCTATGATATTTGGAGCTACAGGTTTAAAGGAACTGGCCAAGAGGTGACTGGGAAAGAATACTGAAAGCAAGATAGTACACAGGGGAAAAGTCTGACAATTTGGCTTTCCAGAGCTCCCACATTAACTGATCTGTTACATAAATACTTGATTACCCAATTCTTCTTTTTAATGCAATGGGTTTCATCTTAATTAAAAATGTTAGTTAAAGTGTCCTTATTTCTCAGGAGCCATAAAATCGTCTGCCTCAGCAGGCCAATTACCTTTATTACATTGCACAGCTAAAAGCTATAGGTCTAAAGGTGGCTGGTCCTCTAACTCATTCCACTAGGTATTGATGATCTGCCAACAACTGGGTGAACAAAATATTACTTCTTGATATTTTAGAAAACACACTTTTCAAAAAAAATATTTTTTTCTACCAGAAAGACCACCTGGACAATATTATCAAATAAAATCGATTCCTACCTTTGTTCAGTCCATCAAGATTTGGGGAAGAACAGAGAGGAATTTTAACAGGAAAATGTGAAATCAAAGGAGGATAATACTTTTTTACTGTTATTGCTTTCCTGATTTGCTTTATTGTCTGTCTCTAAACATGCTTAAAGGCTGACAGGGAGGAGATTTTGGCAAGAAAAGAATAACTGAGTGAATTGCTCCAAAAGTCAGGAGTGGATGGGAAACAGAACCCAGGTTCAAGGAATATCTTAATGTAAATACAATCTCTTTCAGTGTAATTGGAGAAAGAGAAAAGTTTTTTGGGAAAAAGAGCATGGGATTCTTCTCTGATAGTTCTGTAAATACTGAAGTAGGTGGTGAGATGATCTACTAACAGTACAGATTATATGAAAGGATGAGGTGTTTGAGACAAGCGGAAAATTCTTCAAAGAGATTCTGCAAAGAACAGAATCATGGGTCTTCTGGTCAAGATAGAGGCATAGGTAGACACATTTTGCCTCCTCCCACAACCACAAAAAAAAATTACAACTAAATCTCAAAACAAAAAAAAAAACACCTAGAGCTTAAATTGAAGCGTTGGAAGTCCCACAAACAAGAATTTAAAGAAGACACAATCATCCAGATGGGTAGGAGGGGCGGAGTGGATAGGAGACACAGTGAGGCACCAGAGGCAGCGGAAGGCACAAGGGCAGCCCCACATTCACATGTGGTTGATAAAATTCTGGAGGAATATCTTGAGAGTGAGCAATCCCAGCCCCAGGCCAGACCACACATCCCAGGGTTCCAGTGCCAGGAAGATAAATCCTTGTGACTTCTAGCTGTAAAAACCATGGGGGAATGGGACAGCAGAAGAAACAGCTGGACTTTCAGAAAACTTTGCTTAAAGGGCTGGAACATTCGTAAAACAAATGCAAACTCACCCGCTTTGGGATTCAATACCTTGGCAACAGACGGAAGGGTGCTAGTGACGAAAAACAGGCAAGTGCTAGGTACACCCCCAGAAGCCAGGCAGCAGCACAGTCCCATCTCTGAACCCTCACCCCACACAGAGCCACAAAGCAGTAAAGCAAGTTGCCCAACCCTGGCAATTACCTAAGGCTCCACCCGTTACAATTTACTGGGGCCTTTTACAGGGAGTCAAAGCAGCTCTCCTAATACACAGCAACAAATACAGTGAGGCTGCTAAGTTGAGGAGACAAAGAAATATGGCCCAAATGAAAGAACAGAACAAAACCCCAGAAAAAGAACTAAACAAAATAGAGATAACCAACTTATCAAATGCAGAGTTCAAAACACTGGTGATCAGGATGTTCAAAGAACTCATTCAGTATGACAAAAACATAATGGAGGAAATGAAGTTTATACTAAGTAAAATAAAGAAAAGTCTACAAGGAACCAACAGTGGAGAGGATGAAGCTGAGAATCAAATCAATGATTTGGAACAAAAGGAAGAAAAAAGCATTCAATCAGAACAACAAGAAGAAAACAGAACAAAAAAAAAAAAATGAGGACAGGCTTAGGAACCTCTGGGACAACTTTAAACGTACCAACATCTGAATCATAGGGGTGCCAGGAGATGAGGAAGAGCAAAAAATTGAAAACTTATTTGAAAAAATAATGAAGAACTTCCCTAATCTGGCAAAGGAAATAGACATACAAATCCAGGAAGCACTGAGAGTCCCAAGCAAGTTGTACCCAAAGAGGACCACACCAAAACATACAGTAATTAAAATGCCAAAAGTTAAAGAAAGAATCTTAAAAGCAGCAAGAGAAAAGCAGAGAGTTATCTACAAAGGAGTTCCCATAACACTATCAACTGATTTCTCAAAAAAACTTCAGGCAAGAAGTGACTGGCAAGAAGTATTCAAAGTGATTAAAAACAAGGACCTACATTCAAGATGACTCTATCCAGCAAAGCTTTCATTTAGAATGGAAGGGCAGATAAAGTGCTTCCTAGACAAGGAAAAGCTAAAGGAGTTCATCATCACCAAGCCATTTCATGAAATGTTAAAAGGACGTGTTTATGAGAAAGAAGATCAACACTATGAACACTAAAAGAGCAGCAAATTCATAACTATCAACAGCTGAATCTAAAAACAAAACAAACTAGGCAAATAACTACAGCAGGAACAGAATCATAGATTTGGAGATCACTTGGAGAGTTATTAGCTGGGAGAGGGAAGGGGAGATGGTGCAGGGATTAAGAAGCATGAATGTCAGGTACAAAGTAGACAGGGGAAGTTTAAGAACAGTCTAGGAAATGAAGAAGCCAAAGAACTTATATGCATGACCCATGGACATGACCTATGGGGAGGGCTGCTGGAGGGAAGGAGGGTACTGGGTAGAGGGGAGCAAATGGGGGAAAAATTGGGACAACTGTAATAGCATAATCAATAAAATATATTTTAACAAGAAAAAATAGAGAATGAAATAATGAACAGAACAAAAAGCTGAGGAAAACTCTAGAATTTTGATGGCCAGTTGAAATTGGTGAACATGAATTTGTAGAGGTACAAATCTATATGCTAGGATTTTCCCTTGCTGGTCTCAGCAACTCAGTTCATTCATTAAGAAGGTAAAGAACTGAGATGGTCCAGTGCTAAGAATTTGACAGCAAGAGGATACAGATGGATACAGGTATGAGAATGACCAAAGATATGACAAAAGAGCAGTTGTAATTGAGGTAACTGAGTGGGGCTTAGAAAGATGAAAGACTATATGGACTATATGTAAGCAACAAGCAGTAGGTCTATCTGAGCTCTGAATTTCAGAAGTGGACCAGTTTCAGGTTAGGGGACATCAGTTCTACTCCCCCACCCCAAGCACATCTCAGGCAATTATCATACCCTTCCTCTGTGGCTCCAGCTGTCAGTGGACTCTACTTTAACCTTCTGTCCCTTCCAGTTGTCATTAGTTTCTATTCGTGCCTCACTATCCCTTGTTTGTTCCCTCACACTGCTATGTCTCTGAAAGTAGTCCCTTTATTAAAATTTTCTTGTTGCAACTATCTGGAGGAATTCTGATTCCTGCTGAGACTCATTATGTCAATCAGTAGGGCTTTCATTAAAATTAAAGTCAGATATTCCCAGCTTTTTGTCTTGTCTTTGAATAAAATTACAATAAAGTTAAAATCATATATCCTCCAAAATCACAGAACTCTGTAAGAGGAAAAAGCATTAAAAAATTTCGTCAAAGATGAAACTAAGGGCCAAACCAGCCAAAAGCAGCACAGCTAGCAAGTAACAAAGGGGGACTCATTCAGTGTAGCACAGTGATTACTAATGCTAACTTCGTGCCAGGTAACATTCTAGGTGCCTGCTTGGATTCACCTTGTGCTGTATATATGCTAATTAACTAAAATCCAGGTTTCCCAAGCCCAGGTGTCCACTGTTCTTTTTATTATTGGCATAAAGATTTACTGTGAAGGGGAAATAGTAAGCAGAAGGAATTACTAAAACCAAAACCATAAATAAAGCAAACTGTATGGCCCACCCCACTAATACGTAAAGAAATGTTCATAAAGTTTCAAATTTCTGTGCCTGAACATTAAGTTACTCTGTAATTCAAAATGAACTCACTAAACCAGTCAGTAGGCCTTTTTTCCTGGTGTGCTGCCCAAATGTTCACTTGCCTTTCCTGTGAAGGACCACATCCTTCCCGTTAAGGTCTGACTCCCATGAAGCCTTCCCAATTACTGTATCCCAATATATCCTTCCTTCTAAATTCTTGCTGTTCTTATAACACTACAATTTGGTTTTTAGCTATTCTTCGAGAGGGCAAAAATGCTCCCTTAGAATCTAGGCTAACATTATTTTATTCCCAGTATGTTGTCAGGCATTTGCTAAAATTGGGATATACAAAATGACTGAGACTAATCCCTGTCCAGCAAGAGCCTTATCTTTTGACAGATATCAAAAGACAACTTATGGCAGATATCCTAAGACAACTTATGGATAAGACAAGTGCTAAGTAATTATAAAATTCACTGAGTTAGAAATTTTCAAAGCAAAAAGAACTCTTAGAAATAATCTATACCCTGGCTGGCGTGCCTCAGTAGATTGAGTACAGGCCTTTGAATCAAAGGGTCACTTGGGTAGATTCCCAATCAGGGCACATGCCTGGATTGCAGGCCAGGTCCAGTGCGAGGAGACGATGTTTCTCTCTCTCCCTACCTTCCCCTCTCTCTCTAAAAATAAATAAATAAAATGTTTTTTTAAAGAAATAATCTAGTTTTATGTATTCTCTGAGTATCAGAAAGTGGAGACTGAAGCCCAAAGAGGCTAAGTAACTCAGCCCAGCTATAGCGCAGATGGGTGGTTGCTTTGACTTCTCAGCCAAACTACTTTTCACTACAATTTTCAAACTGAGGCCCAAAGATACCTGTGTGTCCATGGCTTCAAGATTCATAATTTCTCTACAACTGCTTTAAGTTTATGTGTTTATATTAATAATAATTATTTTAAATTAACATAAACATAAACTGAATCATGTGATTATAACTAAACACTACTACACCACTGAATTTCACCAGACACTCCAGGGGATCCATGAACATATTTCCGGGGGCTGTAAACAATTCACATTACAGCATACTGCTTAGCAGAGTGGTCAATGTTATTTCCCATTCCAGTCAATTTCAAAATCCTCTCTACTCAAAAATGGCCTAAAACTCATCCATTCAATAAACAGTTAAGCTCCTACTATGTGGTAGGTGCTGTACTAGGAATCCTGGTTAGATGAAGAGGAGTAAGCTGGAAAATGGGTGGAAAAGTGATTGAGAAACTAAGTGTATAACCAACATTTCCTATACAGCTTAATGCTGCCACTGCCTGACACTGGGAATTGTCCAAAATCCTTTATTAGAAAACTGTCTCTGCCAATTTTTTTGAGTACCTATTTCTTTTCCCATGTTTTATATAACAAGCTTTCAAATATTTGTGGAATAGAAATTTAACATGGCAGGTTAATAACAGTCTTTTCAAAAGAGAATAGTCCAAAATGATATTATATTTAGTACAGGAAATTAAAAGCTTGACAAGAAAAAAAATCATTTTCTGAACCTCCCAATCGTTTTTCCAAATTATAATAGATCCTCTGCTTCTCTTCTTAAAAGGATTGTTTCTACTTAAACAACAGAACATTTAAGTAGTAAGCACATCACCCTCTTTCTATTACCACCTTTTGAGTCAACAACTTTTAGCACACAGATGATCCTTTTGGATTTCAGTTCTTCGTTATTAGTGATTTACACTGAATCTGCCCAGAGTGTACTAATATATTATTAATCCTTGGGAGATAGATCCACATTAACCAGAGTTAGAACTAGCTTCCCAGTATAGTGCACCAGATGATTTATTTAAGTAAGATGTTTTTGAATTTTACAGGATTTTTCTAAAGTTTTTCTTGTAGGTTTACTCAAATTCGTAAAAACAATGCAACAAATTTTCTCATACTTATTGGTATGATTAACCTTCAGCGACTAAACCTAGCTTATTCCCATTTAAAAACAAGTTCTTTCAAGAACTGTTTGTTGGAATCAAGCAGTGTCTCTTTACTAAACGTGAAGGAGAGATTAACTGTGGGTGGGTGCGCCGTCCCAGAGTCTGACTACGCAGGGTCTAAGTGACAGCTGAACAGCAACCTGACTTCGGGCGAGTCCCTTCATTCCGGTGTTGTTTCCACAGAAGCGTCTCCCTCCAGAGGAACCGCACCCGCCACAGGAAAATGCTTAAGACAGTGACAGGAGCCTAGGAAATGCCCATATAGCTCTACACTGAGGCAAACGTAAGCAGAACGGGCCTCACACTGGCTTTGCAACAACATATTCTCGAGCCCAGCCAGTGACAGTAGCTCAGGGGCGCAAGGGGGCGGAGACACGATGCAGGACCCCTCGAGGGTCAGCGTTGGGGAGGCCGGGGCCCCGCGCTGGGCTAAGGCAGCGGAAGCACTGCGCCGCTCCCCCTCCCCGTCTGCGACTGAGGTCTCACAGCAGGCGCAAGGCGCCTGCCACTCCACCCACCGTACTACAAGCCGGGCCCACAGCCCCGCCTGTTCGCGCCTCTCGGCTTGGCACTCAGCCAGGGCGTCCAGGCTCCGACACATACCTCAGCCCGCCTGCCGCCCCTCTGGCACGCTCGGACGGGGTCCGGCCGCTCTCGCTAAGCACTCAGGCGGCGGCCACCGACAGCCTTCCCTCCACTTCCTCCCACCGGGAGTGCCGAGAGCGTCGATCCGCCGAGTAGCGGAGCGTCGAGATTCCGATGGAACGAAACTGGACGGGGCGGGGACGGGGCGGGGACCGGGGGTGTAGAGCGGAGGAGGCGAGGATACTGCTTACAAACGCAGGCTGTGGAAGGTGAGGTGACTCTCGAAAGCCACAGGACCCTGGAAATTGTGGAGGAGAATGCCACTGGACTGCATGAAGATCCTGAGAGCTAATCGTTTAAATTCAGCTAACGCTCCTGTGGCATAGGCGCGAGATGTAGAAAGACGGGTGACGCGCGCTCAGCTTTCAAGGTCTCCTTGAGCTGAGCTTAGCCCGTGGAATGGCAGGAGGACAAAGAATCACTTAGGGAGCTACTGCACAGTCTAGGCAGGAAATGACGTGGGAATGGGAGAAGATGGTGCTGGGAAAATGACAAAATACTCTTCTAGTTGCTTCTATTTTATTAGCAAAGAAAACAAAACAAAACCAGCAAGAACATCCGTGAAAATGGAGGATGAGGGGCGCGGAAGGTTTAGAAAACAAAACAAAACCAGCAAGAACATCCGTGGAAATGGAGGATGAGGGGCGCGGAAGGTTTGAGGAGAGTGAAATCTTTGTCTTGGATATTGTAAGGCAAATTGCCAAGAAAATGTGGTAAGGTTATCAGGCAGGGCTGAAAGCCTTCTTGGGATGTTATCCTAAGTTTAAAATGAAACCACTCATCATGCTTTTGTATGTTTTGCTGCTGTGATGTAGGTAGTAGAAAATTAGTTGTAAGCAAGGTCGGAGTTTTACAAGGCAGAAAGATCAGGGAGCAAAGGAGTTAAGAGTCTATGCAGAGAAATGACATTATGGGGAATGATGGAGTTGAAGCTTGTGTTGCAGGGTTTTTAGAGGGATTTTTCTGGTCATCTTGGAATTGACCGCAAAGATAGGAAAAAGGGGGCAGGTAACTAGGGTGATCCCATTCTGTGTGAGATAACTGGTTCTTATTTGTTATCCTGGCTTAGTTATCAAAAGTGCCCCTTTTCCTGTCAAAAGTGCCCCTGTTTGGACAATATATAATCACGCTAACGTCACTCCATGTTACAAAGAAAGCCTGAAACAAGGGATCACACACTTCTTTGAGGCTTAGAAAGGATTTACCTAACTGGCTCTGAACCCGGTTAGAACCAGACATATAGGAGCCTGCGTTTAGTGCCATGAGAGTGGAGCTGAGCATCAGGACAAAGTTCTTGAGAGTTTACCTGCATGTGGGACTGTATGTGATCAAGAGAATGCTACCTGCTTCCAGAACAGACCTTGCCAAAGATAAGAGACTTGTTGAAGTGACTGGTTACAGCTGAAGGAAAAGTAGTATAGCCATGAAGCAGAGGCATAACCATGGTGAGGGTGTTGCCACCTCTCACCCCAAACAAACTTTATCTTTGGCCCATTTGTATGTCACTTGAATGCCCACAAGGGAACGTCCACAGCAGAGGGGCACCAGTATCCAGGATTATTTGACCAGCCTCTTTCCAGGGTCACTTGGTGTGTGGGCAATGAACCTATGAATGGAGTAGCCATGGTGGCTGGGATAGAGCTGCCTCTCAACAAGGCAGATTCTAGAGAGTGTGACCACCCCCATCGGCTGCAGTGGCCAGTGTGCAGCCAGTGTTATTATACCTTCCCTCAAGAAGAGCAGACAGCCACAGGTAAATGGACTTGGTGGCAAGTTGATTTCCACAAACCCAGATACATATCCTGTGTTGGGGTTTGTCTTCCTGTCTGCAGGGTCCTAGCAAGCAATGCTCAGATTTATCACCATGGGATTTCCCATAATATTACCTGGGACCAGGGACACCTCCCCCCCTTAGAGTGAAAAAGGTATGACAAAGGGGATACTACCACAAGATCCACTGGTTCTGTCATATATCACACACCCAGAAGCTGGTAGATAGAATATAATGATAGAACATTAGAACAGTCTCTAACATCACAGCTAAGGCTTTAGCCTGGAAATAACATTTTGCAGGATTGGTATGCTGTGCTATGGGAAGCAATATATTGGTGTATATATATACCAGGGTGCTGCATCCATGAGTCCCTGATAGAGTCCTGGCTCTTCTAGCAGCAGAGAACACTCTTCCAGGGACACAAACTTCCTTTAAATCTTAAAGCCTCTCTTTGTTTGGGCTCCTCAGATAGGCAATAAAAAATTGATCCTATCATCAGGAGGAAATAGGAGCAGGGAAGATTATTTCTGCAACTCAGACACTGGACATCTTTTCCATGCCTGGTGGTATCAGTTAATGGGCAGTGCAACAATCCTGGCGAGGCAGGGCATGGCAACAAGAGCTTAGACCATGGCCTGGGACAAAAGAACACAGGCACAAAGGTCTGGGCCACCTCATCAAGGAAGCAACCTAGACCAGCAGAAATGCTAGTTGAGGGTGAGGGGAATCTAGAATGGGGGATACAGGGAGAAATAATGGAAATCACCATGACTTTGAGACCAACTGTAGCAGAAGTCTGTAGCTCAACTTAATACTCCTGATGTGGCTATAACTGGACATCAGAATGAAGAATCAATACAGGGCAAACTGAACACAACATGGCATGTGAGGGATGGACAGTAACAGAGAACACCAGAGCCAGCCCATATTTCTCTATTGTCCCTTCTGTTCTCTGAAGTCTTACTCCTGGGAAAGCCTGCCCATTTGTACCTGTGCAAAGTTGGAAGAACTGACTGGAGTTCTACTGGGCCAGAAGTAGGCTTTAGCCAGACAGGCTGCCTCTCCCCTGGGATAGCTGGGAGTCATGTTATCCAGTGTATTCCAGAACTTCCCTTGAATCTGAGCTCTAGCACCCTCAGGAATGCCTTCCCAACCACCTTTTATTGGCTTCCTTTCCTTTTCCCACTGGCTTCCCCACTCCCCTCCTGGTGCTTCCTGCTATCCCCTCACAAGTTATAAGATACAGTCTTTGAAACCATATCTCAAGGATGGCTTCTGGGGGAGTCCAGCCAAGATATTATTAAAGACCAAAAACAACTTATGTTTATTATGTCTTAACTATCTTTATGTGTTGAACTTGCACACCTGTAAGACAAATACATCCCTAGAAAAAGAAGGTAATATTTTGCACAGACACTTTGAGTCCTGGGACTTAGCATGGCTTCATTTTTCTCTCCTTTACATCAGAAGACATGTCAAAGTGTTGCCCCAGCATGCAATAACCCAGCTGCCCCCGGATAATCCATTTTCAAATACACAACAAACACAAGTCAGAGACCTGGTAGCAGATGTTGGTGGGAAATTAAGTTTTCTGTGTCCCTAACAGCGGCACCCTGCTTATGGTGAAAGTAAACCCTTTTGTTATCTCTCCGTTGAGTCTCAGTGACAGACCATTTCTCGAGTCAGGCAGTCCTACCATGTTAATAGCTCTTGAGGACTCACAGATCTTTCCTGGACTAAAGAAAAAAGAGACAGAGACAACACTGCATTTCTGAAACAAAGACACTCAAAAGGGGAAAGAGAATCTTTTACTAATATAGAACTGATTGGGAGTGTTCTACAGGAGACTGTTCTGCATGGTGCGGGCCCAGCTCCCACTCAGAAATGCTCAGGACCCATGCCCACGGATAGATTCTCCCATTGTTACAGGGTGCAGCCAAGGGGGGGGGGCGCAAATGGACATTTGAAATGGGGCCCAGAACTCAAGGTGTCCAGAGATTCTAAGATGTTTTTTTACCCCTTGCCCCCCACAGGTGTGAGTTGGGGGAAGGGGCACACAGAGCAAGAACATGCAGGGCAGCTTTGCAGCTAATCCATGGCATGGTCATTTAACATACCTATAGCCTTGGGCCAGTTGCTTGAATATGCTAAATAGCTATGGCCATGCTCCGGGCCAGGGGGATGGAAAGGGACACCTCCCCAAGATGTGACTGGGGGGCAGGTCCCCTGAGTTACAGCGCTTGCGTGGGAGCTCGGAGGAGATTGGTTGCAGGACATGAGGTGACACTTGCCCAGACCCATGATGGTGACCAGAAAAGCTGGAAAGGACAGCAGATTGAGGGCAAGTGTGGCCGAGTGTGGGAGGAGTCGGAAGTAGGGCTGCAGAGGAAGATTGGCGTGGGGATTTAAACCCAGACACGGCAGCCATAGAGGAGAGAACCACGCAGATTTGGCTGAGTGGGGACTCCCGTGGTCCTGGGGGAGAGAGGACCACGTGGCTGGAGTGGTGGAGAAAGGACCACATGGCTGGAGCAGTGGAGAGAGGACCACGCACCTTTGCCAGAGCGGGGACCCCCACACCAGTAATAGGGGGAACCATCACCCGGCTTTAGCAGAGATTCCGGCGACACAGCTGATGGTGCTGAGAACCGAGAGAGGCCTACGAGCCGAGCACGGATTACTGGGCATAACCAGACACTGCCTGAGACTGGACTTCTATTTCCTTTCCTGAGATATGGTACCCCAGACTGTGCAAGGGGGAAGGAAGGACTGTGTGCATTTGTGGGTGTTTTAAGGGACTTTAAGATTTTGATAAAGACATTAGGTCACTACCTTAAGTTTGTATAGCACTAAATAAACGTTTCCTTTCCTTTTCACGAATCTCTGGCATTGAGAGATATCTTTCCTTTAAGGCGGTGGAAAAGACGGACCTGAGTCTCTTTCCGTAAGAGTATTATCGTTCCAGGCCCCCTTGGTTTGTTCTGTAACACCATGGGGAATCAGGCCTGCATTGCACCTAGGCCACTCTGAGACTTGCTTTTTGCTAAAACTCCCTCACCCTGAATTAATGCAGCAAACATTTACTGCATATCTTTAAAGTAACTTCCTAAAGTCTGAGCTGAACCTCCCCAGTATGGAGTGTAACCAGTTCAACTACTTTTCCCTTTGCATTTGCAAATATCCTCCTTCTGTGATGTGATTAGCAGCATCTTCTTTGTTTTCTATAACAGGTAACTGCCTAAAGCAAACCTGTGCATAGTAAATGAGGACCATCATGTAATGTGCCCAGAAAAGCAATAAAAGCCTGTCAAGGGAAGGGCCAAGGCTTTTTCTTCTTTTGATAGAGAAGCCACACTGTCCCTTTTCCTCCTCAGGACCCAGTAGTCGGTATGAATTTGTTGTGCCTCATCCACAATGTCGAGGATTCCACAAGCCCAAGTCCCAGGAACAGTGACCCAAGGCTATGAGCCGTCGTTGTGGACAATGCACCAACTTGGTTGGAGTGTATGCATCAGCCCAGGCAAGGGCCGACAACACTGAATGCATTGGAGTTAGGTCGTAGGTGTATTGGATTCCAGAGGAAAAGGGTTTTCTTCTAAGGTCACCGTCTCTTGAGGCTGCTTTGCAACTGTACCTTCTTTAATCAGTTAGGAGCCTTCCTCTCTCCCAAGTATTCACCGCAACCTCACGGGAACAGGTCGAGCAGTTAAAAGCCACAAGGGCACTCACCACTAGAAGTCACCTGTGACAGGATTATCTGGGATGTGGACCAGGTTAGAACACCATGTTTCCCGCCAGCTGCAAGCAAAAGTCCACACAATGAGAAGCACACTGTAAAAACACTCACAAGCCCATCCCACGGCACAACCTCCAACTAGATCTAGGCTTGGGAGAAAGAGCAAAGATGTTCCCTTTAATCAGCTTTGAAAACATCAACTTGTTACAGGACAATTTACAAGCATCTCAGCAGATTTTTTCTTTTAAGCTGCCTCTTTCGGTCCTTTTGATTTTGCCTTTTCCTTCTGTCCACCTGCATAAAGAAAAGCGGATAGTGAATGAGTGTTTCGGTTCTGACCAGACTCCGAAGATGGCTTTCCCGAAGAATTTAGTGTTAGTCACAGGTTTTGCATGAGAGCTTTTGACATTCGCCAAGCTCCAAAGACCAAAGGCATTCCCTCCCCTCCACCCAAGAAATCAGGTGTTCCCATGTGAGTCGGAACCTTGCGAGGGTGTCTAGGATCAGTTCCTGAGATGTGCAGGGGCCTTTCAGGGACCTCCAACACTGCTTAATCTAACTTCTGGCTCGTCCAGGAAGCACCTTATAAAGGTTGATCACCTAGCACTACAAGCCTCCCCCCCATCACAGTCCTAAACGCTTGGGGAAGAACCTGAAACCCTTAAGCGGGGTGAGGGTACTCGGAAAGTCCGGTACCCCTCTTCCTGACTGTCTTTCACCAACAGCACATTTAGACCCACCACATCATATCCCTCAATAGCTAACTAGTTAGGGTTCAGCACAGGCAGCAGAATCTGAAAAGACAACAATCGAAGGTAAAAAGGAACCTTTTAAGAGCAAGAATGGCCTCTGGTTCATCTAAAGAGCAGACAGTTTATCTGAGGGTGTCACAGAAGCTCCTCAGGGGAGTGGGTTGCAAGGTGAAGGAACAGTATCTCATTCAGCTTTTACAAACTATAAAGGAATACTACCCTGCTTTTTCTGATGAGGAAATCTTAGATATTGGGAAGATGCAGGTGATAGGTTAAGAACTTTACATGACGTTGGTGTTTCTATTGGAACTCAAGACTTAGTAACTTGGGGGCTAGTCAGGACTGCTCTCCTGACCATATGGGCTAGGAGACCGGAACTAGTCAAAAAGGAGGATAAAAGTCTAGTTCAGAGGAGAAAGTCGTATTGATGTAGCAGCGGAAGAACCAGCTATGAAAGTTCTGCCTACAGCACCACCGGAGGCCCTGCTTCATAGCTGTTGCTCCTTACTTCAACCCTGGGAGAGTTCCTCCTCGCAGGATGACTCCTCACCAAGGGAGTCAGAAAATTTAGACAGATATCCTGTTAGGGCCATGCGACGGTGCCTTCAGCAGGCAGGAGAGGCTGGGGATTTAGATGCCCATTCAACCTTACTCATTATATTCAGAGGTCAAAGAAATGTCCATGAACCCCTTCCTTTTTCCCTTTACAAGGATCTAAAAAAGAGCATCGGAGAAAGTGGGCTTCAGTCTCCTTATACTAATAGGCTATTTCAAGCCATCACTGACAGCTATAGAATGGCCCCCTGTGACTGGGTTGCTCTGGCCAGGACATTCTTAACCCCAGCTCAGTTCACAGTCTGGCATTTGGAGTACTCTCAGCAAGCTGGCCACCAAGTGGCCAAGAATGCACAAATGAATAATCCTGTTACCTTCCCTATGATGCTTGGGTCTGGTGATTTTGGCACCACCATGGCTCAAGCCAGGCTTGATCCTCATGCTTTTAGTCAAAGTGCTCAAATTGCTCTCAGAGCCATGAAGGCTGTGCCTGATTCTCAGGCCAGGGAAATTTCTTCTTTTACCAATATCCGTCAGGGTGCTGCAGAGGCATATATTGACTTTGTTGATCGCCTCCAAGAACCTATTGAAAGGCAAATAGATAATGACAGAGCAGCCAAAGCTCTTTTGTGGCAGCTAACTTATGAAAATGCTAACAAAGACTGCAGGACCATTATACGACCCCTGAGACCTACCACCAAAGACATCAGTGAGTTTAGCAAAGCTTGCCAAGATGTCAGCACAGAGCAGCATAAGGCTTCTCTCCTAGCTGCTGCAATTAAGGGAGACTCTAGATGTTACAATTCTGGAAAGCCCGGTCACCTGCGCAAGGACTGTAAGTCCCCAACAGAAGCGGGAAAGGGTAATTACCACCTTCCCCCCAAGGATTGTCCATGCTGTGGCAAGGGCAGACATTGGGCAAAGGAATGCTGCTCTAAATGTCATTTTTTGACAAAAATGGCCAACCCATTCAGGGAAACTTCCAAGGCGGCACCTGCTCCAGAGCTCTCACCCCCAATCAGAGCTTTCAGAACTGCAATCAGTATCAGGGAATACAGGGAAATTCAGTGTCCAATCTTCGTGCAGCCACCCGCAGGAGACAGGGCTGAACTTGGTCACCACAACAAGCTCATCTTAAAGGAATAGGATCAAGTAATCATAGCTCCCACTGGTGTCTGGGGACCTTACCCTCCCCCCCCAAACAGTTGGCTTAATCTTAGGGAGATCCAGATTTCCTACCAAAGGCATTTTTGTTCAGCCAAAGATCATTGACTCAGACTATCAAGGGGAAATTAAAATCATGCTTAAAGCTTCTGGTTATCATATTATTCCTGCCCAAACTCATATTACCCAGCTGCTCCTATTCCCCCATGTAATCTCAAAACAGAATACAGTGAGGGAAGAGGGAGGTTTGGGTAGTACAATCAACCAATTTTCTTGGACAGAATCAATTAAATTAAATAAACCAATCTTACAAATAAAGATAAAGGATAAGACCTTTCAAGGTCTCATAGATACGGGAGCAGACGGTCTCTGTTGTCTCAAATCAGTTTTGGCCTCGGGAATGGCCTCTAACAGACAGCAGAATGCCCATAACAGGTATTGGGTGTTTTTCAACCACAAGTCAGTGTATGTGATAGGGGACTCAAGACTTGGAAAATTTTAGCTTCAGGTAAAAAGTTGTAAGTCTAGCAAGTAATGTGTATGTTAAGCTTTTGTTTCAGAAACTACAGATAAGGCCTATCCTGGCTCCCGGGAAGAGCAGCCGACCTCCTGGGACACTGGCTAGAGATTACTGCCTGGGGACTTGTTGGAGGCATCCAGGCCTTTTGTGTGACCAACCCCCGCCCTTAGGAACAGCTAACTGCAGAGAACAGGAATGCTGCAGCTTCGCTCACCTAATCCTCCCTGAATTTCAAAGCCCTCACCACACCTTGCTTGTCCTCCCCCACCCCCTTATAAAAGATCTGGCCAGGAAAGAGAAGGCAAGATGGTTTGTTAGGGTATGAACCCGCCATCTTCTCAGATCGCTGGCCATCTGAATAAAGCGCCCATAAAAGATTCAATCGCTGTCATTGCTTATTGGATTTGGTAGTGACAGGCAGCCCGAACGCCGGTGTCTTTTCCAGTTATATATGGGCTCTTAAATGTTATGGACCAGACAGACAGGTAGGGAGAATTCGACCGTATATCCTGCCTATGCCCTTTAATATTTGGACCCGTGAGTCCTCAGTCAGTGGAGGATGCAAATCTCTGCTGCATTTTCCCTAGTGGCCACTGCTCCTATAACTCCCCTACTGCTTACCTGGCTCTCAAATACACTGCTATGGGTTAATCAGTGGCCACTTAAAGGAGAGCAACTTGAACAGATATGCCTTTTAGTTAAACAACAATTAGAAGCAGGTCATATTGAACCCTCTAACAGCCCTTGGAATATGCCTATTTTTGTTGTACCAAAGAAATCTGGCAAATGGAGGCTTATTCGTGATCTAAGAAAAATCAATGAATCCCTACAACCTATGTGACCCCTACAGCTAGGAGTCCCCAATCCAGCCTGTGTTCCCAAAGATTGGCCGCTTTTAGTTATTGACCTAAAAGATTGTTTCTTTACAATCCCTTTAGCAGAAAAGAGTCGGGAGTGTTTTGCATTTTCCCTCCCAGTCATTAAGAATTCTCAGCCTCTACAGAGGTTTCAATGGAGAGTTTTGCCTCAGGAAATGCTTAACAGCCCAACTATCTGCCAGCATTTTGTTCACACAGCTATTCAACCAGTAAGAGATCAGTTTCCTAATTCAATTATCTATCATTATATGGATGACATCCTGATTGCAGCTCCTTCACAAGATATTTTAGCAAAAAGGAAGTCTCAAAGTGGCTTAGGTACAATGCAGGCCTGATTCCCTGTGGGAGAACTTATCCATGGGTGTGGGTCCTGAGCATCTCTGAGTGGGAGCTGGGCCCACGCCACACAGAACTGTCTAATACAGTATTCTCTTTCTTTTCTTAAATTTCTGGTCTGTATTCTAATGTCAGTTAGCACTGTTAGTGCAGTATATGCAGAAGCTGGCAGTAAATAAAACAATTAGACAAAAATTGCAGTACTAGCTATTGAGGCAATTAGATACTACTATAGCTTTGTATTTTCATTTCTGCCTCAGATTTACCGTACTTTGACCTAGATAAAATAATCTGAAGCATGAAATTTCTGTGGTTTTTAGTCTTAAGAAGCACTACAACGGGCACAATTTCCTGCTTTTTACATTTTTTTAAGCATTAAATGAACACCTATAGTATTTCATACTGCATGGCATATCAGTTTGTAATGGACCATAATTAGTATAGAATCTAATCCTCAAAACAACTATAATTTTCCATATCTTGATAATTCTTTTTTTTTTTAACCAAAGACTGATAGTTGCTGGGTCTTCTGTTTCTAAGACCCTTGCTGGCAGATTCCTGTCTTATTCCTCGTTGTGGATACCACAGAGCCTTATACAGCAGGTATTCGACACACCCAATAGCACTAACCACAACTTTATATATATTATTATCTATGTGTTTACTTTTGGGGGTCTCCTTCCACTGGGATATAAGCTCCTTGAGGAAAGGAATTTTATATTGTTCATCCCTGTCTCACACATAGCATATGGTCAATGACTAAGCATTGAATGCAAAACTAAAAATAATAGTAAGAGCAATACATGATGATAGTGGCAGAATTGGGCCTATTTCCAGTTGCCTAATTCAAAATATGCTTTATGATAACTTAAGGGCACAAAAAATGTGAGCAAAATTTGATATGTAACTCTTGACAATGTAGAAATGATTGAGATGTTTCACCAAGCTCCATCTAATTTTGTCATTCTTCACTGGAGGCTTTTATGGTTTAAGACCACAAGGACAACTTAAAAACCTCAAAGGCTGTAACAATTAAAACTCTATTTTAGCAATTCTCAGATTGGGCTTATTGGTTCAGGAAGCCCCTTGCATCACTTTGTGTTTAGCTTAATCTTGCTATTGTGTATTGCTAGCAAATGCCTCTCTACGTGGACTTCAGCACTTATATTTCTTGTCAGTTTCAGGACTCTGTACATGTAAAGCCTCAAAATAGTCAAATGTCTCCAATCAATTTTACAGCAAAGCTGAACTCTGTGGTTTTCCACTTACTTGCTATTGCATATTTTATTTTAAAAACTGTAAATAAAGCTGGATCTACATAGGAATATGGTGTTTCAACAGTGTTACTCCAACCATATGGCCACTGCTGCCACCCAGCAAAATCATGCAGCTGTGTTTACCACCTGTGTTTATATCTGGGTGTCCCTGGCCATGGGTTGTGTCTGTAGGTGGTCTGGAAGAGAACAGTGAAATTGTGAAAGTCACTCACTACCAGAGAGATATGACAGATATGGAACCTGGGGAGAGGGAAGTTGGTCAGAATGTAAAAATGACTCATCTTAGTGACATAGGCATCTGCCTGCCCTGTTACTGCAGAGAGGGCAAGGAAAAGCTACATCTTGGTTTTCTGTGAATAGGAATTTAGACTTATTTATCCTCTAAATGAAAGTTATAACAATCTAAGATAGCATTTTCACTTATTTTAAACTGCCAGGTGTTGGGGTTTTTTTGTGTGTGTGTTTGTTTTGTTCTTTCTTTTAAAACTTTTCACTTGAAGGTCTTCTATACTTCAGTGAGTAAAGGGTCAATTTGCATTTTATCATTAGTGCCTGCAATCATTGAAAAGACATAGAAAATAATACCATATTTCAAGTTTATTCCACTCATGTGATAGAATCTCCATGATAGATGGGGGATTAAAGCAGCAGACTGGCTGGCTTGTCATGTTATACATCTGTCAAGGAATGTCACCTCATTTGGAGCAAAAGCACCAGTTAAAGTTTCACTTGGTCAGGGAGACATGTTGCTGGCCTCTTGGCTTTTGTGTGGGATTTGAGTCCTATTCTGAAGGCTTCCAACTTCCAGGAGTTTCAGAAATGCCTTGCATGCAGTTTGTCTGCCTGGCTTTATATCTCATTTCTTTTTTTTTTTTTAATTTTTTTTATTTTTATTTTTTATTTAAATGAATGTTCAAGTACAGTTTTTGCCCCCTTACTCCCATTCAAGTCCTCCCACCCCCCCTACCTCCCACCCCCCCTCCCTACCTCCCACCCAATCAAGCCCTCCCAACCCCCCTCCCATTACCACCCTCCCCCTAGCTTTTATCCATGTGTCCTTTAACTTTGATCCTGTAAACCCCTCCCCCTCTCCCCCGAAATCCCTCTTCTCTCTCCTCTGGTCACTTTCTGCCTGTCCTCTAATGCAGTGTCTTTGACTATACCCTGCTTCTTTCTTTGTTTTGTTGTTTAGGTTCCTGTTAAAGGTGAAATCATATGGTATTTATCCTTCACTGCCAGGTTTATTTCACTTAGCATAATGCTTTCCAGTTGCATCCATGATGTTGCATAGGGTAGGAGGTCCTTCTTTCTTTCTGCTGCATAGAATTCCATTGTGTAAATGTACCATAGTTTTTTACATTTCTTTTTGTTTCAATGTGACAATTTTCATCTGACTCCTTTCATTGCTTGGCTAACACCTTGGTTTTCCACAAGCCCAATAAAAGATTTTAAGCTCCCTAAAATTAGTTTTCTCATTCTGTTTTCAGTCGATTTCACCTAAGTTGACTCAGCTGTGCTCCCCTTGAAGGTATTGACTATAGTTCCAAAAGGCAAGTTGAAACATCAGTGTGAAGGATGCCCATTTGGTTGTCCATGGTAGCTAGGGCCTGGCTGCTACTGACAGCACATCCTGAAGGATGTGTCCTGCGCACCTGCATGCAGCTGTCTCATGGAAGCACATCTTCAACACAGCTCCTTGTATGCCACTGCTGGGCCAGTTCCCAGCAGGTCAGAACTCTCTTATACTTTCCATGGAATTAAAGGATAAGGAATATATGAAAAATTAAGAGCCAAAGATAATTTCCAATTCACTCCTTAAACAAAAGTCTGAACCTTTGTTCTTTATGGCTGAACACTTTTAACAAAAGTGATAACCATAGAGTGTAGCCAATTGATTGAATAAGAACTTATTTTTCCACCCCTTGTGGAATTTGAGCAGTGAAATACTAAAAATAAAAAAAAATATCCATGATATGTGAAAAATCAAGGGTTGACTGTTGGTTTAAATATAGACAGATAAATTGATTGATATAGCTAGAGATACAGCGTGTCCTCATTTAGGTCATCGAGAGGCTCTCAGAAGCTGTGACTTTTAAGCAAAATGACATGTAATGAAACCAGTTTTACCACAGGCTAATTGATATAAACAAGAGTTAAGTTCCTACACATATTTCTGATCACGAAAAATCACCAAGCTTCTAAGTAAAGACTCAAAATCTACTTTTAAACTGAAATATATGTGAGCTATATAAACATTTATGAAAGATTAACGGAAACAAGTAAGATTATTATTTTCCAACCTGCTTATTCCAGTTCAGGGCCGCAAGGATCTGGAGCCCATCCCAGCAGCTGAGGGCACAGGCAGGCCCAACCCTGGACAGGACACCCTTCCATTGCAGGGCCCATTACACATCTCACACTCACATAGGTGGGACACTGTAGACACATGCAGAGCTCTGGGATGTTGTAGGAAACCAGAGTCCACAGAGAAAACCCTCACAGAAATGGAGAGAGAGAGTGTACATTCCACAGACAGTGACCTCAGCTGGAATTAATTGTTTTTATTTTCTCAGCAATGTTTTAAAAAAGTGATGTTGAATGAAACTGCATTATTCAAGGACGTATTGTATAGATTAACTACACATAGAGTTTAGAAGCCTACATTCTTAGCCAGGCCTGATATCAGCCCTGATCAGATGCATTTTTTGACTGCTTGAGAGTTCCAGTTATCTCATTTTAAAAGAAAGTGGTCAGGAGGAAGCAACTCAAAAGTTACTTTAAGTTCTAAAATCCTATGACCACACTTTTCAACAAACAACTATTCTTAGTGAGTTTTGGCTGAACTACAGAACCTTCTCTCTGGCAAATTTATCTGGCCTACCATCTGCATAGAGCAGAACATATGGGTGGTGGTAGTGGAGTTTTTCCTAATAGCTATATGACAGTGGTAGTAGATCATACTAATTTTTCTTGCTGTTCTATTAAGTGGACTGTTTTTCCCTCTTATATACTTTGTTCTTTGAATTTGTTACCTGGAAAGCCATTTTTAAAACTGAGAACTTCTGATTGCTTCCTCTGACTTTGAGGCAGATTACAGTCCTCTTCTGTTTCCATACCTCTTTGTTCCTCTGTCCTGGATCAGTTTCATACCTCCTCAGCCCCTTGCCTCTTAGTCCCTGACTAGGGTACTGCAGGAGAAAACCAAACTGTAGCAGGTTAGCTGTGAAGTAAAGTAATAAAGAGAACAACAATGTTATTTACATGAATTGCATTTTCAACTTTCTTTTTAATCGAATTCCTACTTTTCCATAAAGTAATTTCTTCTTACCTTGGCCACACTTTTTCAGATCCTAGATGTGTGGGTCTGTGTTGATTTGCATTATTATTATTATGTTTTACATGTATTTAACATGATGCATATTCATCCTACTATCAGATTGGAGGTTTAAATAAATGCACAGACGTGATTGATAGATTTTACTTTAGCACACACATGTTTCCTTTCTTATAAACAATAGCTTTTTAGGACCATAGACTTGTAAGGATTCCTACTAATGTTTTATTTGAGAACAAATGCAGGAAATGTCTCTATGTAATTATAATTTTATCCTAGAAATTTATATACTATGTTTGCTGATTTCAAATTGTGAAAGAAAATTTCAGTGATTGCTGTTACTCCTTTCACATCATTTTGTGTCTTAGATATGTTTAATTATCATTCTTATTACTGTTAAATATATTTCTGCTTGTAAGCATTTATTTGTTAAAACACATTTAGAAGGATGTTGTAATTCTTTAGGAAAATCAGTTTTAAATAAAAATTTATAGCCCATATTTTCCTTGGTTATAATGCTGGAAAGGGGAAATGAAATGCATTGCCATACCAATTTTTGTCTCCCACCCCCCACCCACTAATGGGTTTTGACATGTTTTAAGAGAAATAACAGATAAATTAATTCTCAAAGAATTTAGAATGTCCTACCTGGACTAGCAAGTCAGTTTTCCACATCAAACAGAGGGAAGAGCTTTATGCATTTTTAGTTGATCTATATTTACAGAATATAAGTAATGTGAAAGCAATTTTCACATTGCTTTTCTTTCTTGGTTTACAACACAGTAATTCTTTCGTTTAAAGATGTCTAAGTTCCAAACTCACTAAATCATATACCTTAAATGTATGCAATTTTTGTATGTGAATTATAATTCAACAGAGCTGATAATAATTTTTTTAAATGTCTAAGAGATCTGTGTTTAACTGATCCTAGAGGCAGTGCAAATCTAGAAAGCATTTTCAAAAAAGATTTATTTTCTGTGCAAAACTAATTGCCTAGACACTTATTCAGAGATATCCTCCGTACATGTATATGGCAGCACTTCAAGCTTGTTTTTCAAAGCAACAGATCATGACCATGCCTCTTGTACTCCAGGCATTACTCTTTTTCTGTGCATGACCTCTCTAAATTTCTGTAAATTAAGCTAATCTGCTATAAAGACATTATAATTATTATCATTTTTGCAATATTTATTTTCTAAAAGCAAAATAAAAAAGACATATTTTGGATCATGGTAGGTGATGAGGATAATGAAAAATCCTATGTTATACTTTTTAAAATATTTTGTGCTCAGTTCTTATTTGATAAATATTTACAATTAGGGCTAATACAATCTGACTGCCTAAGAGAATTTGTTGGGTGAAAATCTTTAATAAATAAGAAAGGAACAGCTGAAACTCTGAAGAAGCTATCTTTTCTGCTTGTTTTTTTAAGCACATGATAACATATTTAAATTCACAAATTTTGAGTGGGACAAAATAAAGGACTGTCCTATTGGTTAGGTTTATCACAATTATGTAAGCAGTATTTGCAGATAGAAATAATCCCAGGCACTAAGCTGCTGGCACAACTCATCTTTTTATAATGCAAGCATGAGAAAATTATTAGCCTTTTAATATTTTAATGTACTTATTTAATGAACGTATATGCATATTGTAGTTCACATTACATCTACACATTCACATTATTGTGATCTGTATTGGAAACTGAGAAATATAGGCATTTGTAAGCTTCATATGAAAATAAGTAATGAATTAAGTAAACATTATTACTATTATTTTTGAAAAATGACAATACAAAATTATTCAAATGTGTTTTAACACGATATGCCTATCCTGGCTAGAAACCTAACAACTACATGTCACACAGTTTTAAATTACCAGAGATAGTGTGCATGTCATGACCTTTAATGAACCTAAATAACTAATTGTGAATATTGACCTTCATATAAAATATAATTATAGAACGCATGTAGTTCTGTCATGGAACTACAAAGCTCTGTCAAAGCTTTTTACTTTATTCCATGAGATTTCATACTATGCAAGCATACAAACTAATAGAAACAGCAAATTAACTTTATAAACTTGAGAGTCCTTACATTTTTTAAAAATAGAAATTAGAATATTTTATATTGTAGAAGCATTTTAATGAACTATTCTTCCAAGAAGCCTAAGAAAGCAGCTTATTTAACTATGAAATAACAAAATATGATACATATAAAAATTCATGACTCATAAAATTATGCTGACTTTTTTCAGCATATCTAATAATTATGAATACAATTAATATTGCTAATGATATCTACAGTTAATTGTCTTCCACTGTTGAGAAACACTTAGAGACAAAAAACCCTTATTTAATATACAAAATCTATGAGAGTCTGAGCTGTTAAAATCTCCATTTAGTTTTGGCTCCTGACACACCCCAAGTTCTTTTCAGGCCATCATAAACAAAATGCATGCAGAAATCTTATATGCCTGTCCAGGGAGTGCCCATGCTTCATGGGTGATCAGCAGATAGTGGCCACTAGGACATTCCGAATATTGCCCAAACATTTCAGTTTGTGGGTGATGGTGGTGGCAGACATCAACTTCTTACTCCTTTTGCATACATAATTCATTTTAGATACATAGGGATTGATTATATCCTGTGGCCTTTTATTTCCTGAAAATCACATTTTCATAGAGAGGAGAAAAGTTGTTACAAAATTAGAAATGGCTGGCAGCAGGCAAGTGAGACTATAAGCTAACTAATCAAAATTAAAAAGAAAAGAATTAAATGGAAGTAGATAGAGAAGAAAGTTGAGTCAATAGACTGACTTCAATTCCTTCTTTTCTTCCTAGTTCTTTTCCTCTCTCTTCTTCCTTCCATTTTAATTTTTGAACAGAACAAATGGTTCTGAGAAAATTACTTCTTTTTTTAACAGTAATAAGTACATTTAATAACTTGTCATTTTAACTTTCAGTCTTATTTAATCTAAAGGCAGTGGCAAATTAAGGCAGCCCTTCCCCCCCCAACAAAAAAAATGGCCCCAACTCAAGGAGCCTCCCTCTTTGTCTTTGGGCAATTCTCGCCTGACAGGTAGTCCAAAGGATTGCTGTGGTCAGGCCAGCAGTAGACAACATGGGTCAGTGCCTGCTACTGCCTGGCGCACATGCATGTGCGCGCACACACACTCCTAAGAAAGTGTTGAAAACACAATTTGGAGATAGCAACTATGGAAAAGTGTTGCAGTGGGTGAGTGAGGATGGTTCTACTAGAAACCACATTCCAGATGGTGGGTGTGAGGAATTGGGGGGGTGCAACTGTGGGGACTCAAGACTTCTGAATGTTTGGATTCTCTTTTGCTTTAGCCCTGTTTTAACCCAACTTGCATCATCATGTCTCATCAATCACAGTTTAAATATTTATTTTCCCCACATTTCTTTCATCTTTAATGTAAATTGAGGTCTTCAGCAGAACTCTATGTAAAAAGAACTTTGAGAGCAGCATTCTAATTTTTAAAAAATTATCTGATTTAAACATTTCTCTTTTGTGGCTGACCTACTCATCATAGGAAGATTGTATACTAGTATTTTGCTTCCAACAGCTCTTAAGATCATTTGTGGCCTGTGCAACGGGAGAATTGTGTTTGGGAGGTTTGGGGCTTTCTAGTCACTATGCCTCTTCTTTCTAAGTCTCGAAGTGAATAGACAGTCTACACTGGCAAATCCTTAGGCCTAAAGATCTATTAGGTACTTTGTTCTCTTACTTATATCACCTCTTTCTTCCTTTATTACAAGAAAGTGTTCAGAAGAACCAGCTTATACTCTCAAGAAAAAGAAATCAGGAATCTTATGCTTTGGATAAACTAATCCAAATCAGGTGAGTTGTCAGTTGTTTACTATGAAATGTCAGATATAGAAACCACTACAGAGATCCAGTAATTGTTATCCAACATTGTACAAATACCCTAATTTTCTATGTAAGTCATTAAGTTTAAAGAGAAAGCAAAAGTGAGAAGATATTTCATACTTGACACTAGTGGTTTTTGTTTTCTGCATACCGACTTGTCTCTCCTCAGTTTGCTCTGCAGATCATGGCTAATCTTGTCATATAAATCATCCAACCCAGACTTTCTATTTTTATCATAAATAGTGTTGAAATTTTAGGAATTCATTTCTTTTGGGCAGTACCTAAATTCAGCTGTGACTTATGTCTATGCACAAGTTGGAAAATATACTCTGGAGTCATACATCTGAAAGAAAATGGCAGCTCTCCACATACGCAGGAAAGGGTAAGTCAAAAGAGGTAGTTTTATTCTTATTTATTCTGTGAATTACATTTTTACTTAAAAAATTTTAATTTTGCTGTCTGACATCTAGGGAAGAAGTCATCACCCATACTAAAATTTATTGTTAATGCTAGCAAAGTGGTAATGATAATGGGAAATATTAGAAATATGTCATTTTAATTTTTCAGACTTTGTAAAACATGTCTTTCCCCATATCTGTTCAGACTTAACTACAAAAGAATGGACTCCAAATGGACTATAAACCAGCTGACATTTATTTTCTTAAAATATAATTTAACATAACAAGACAGATATATCAAGAAGTTCACTACTAGGAGAAAACGATGTGGAGGTGAACAGTGTGATTCCCTTTTAATATTTTATTTTTAAAAAGTCAAATGAAAAAAGAACTACTAAGCAAAATATGTTTCAATTCACCAAGTTAACGAATGTGTGCTGGCTTGTTTTCTAAATTGTCCAGTTAAATATGTTCGAACACGTCTGCAGTTTGTGAAGAGCTGCACGAAGGGTCACCATCATTGTCTGCACAGTGCGCCTTCAAACACATGGTCAGTATTGTGTGAGAAACCACAACTACATTACTCAGCTTGTATCTGTACACATTCAAAATAAGTGCTTAAACTTACAGGTAATGTTTACATAGCCCGAGCAGATTTTTTTCCTGTTTCACACCTTTGATTTAAAAACAAAATGTGTATAGAAAAGGAATCCTATTTATGAATTATAGTAAGGCATTAATAAGGTATGGTTTGTATCATTGTCATTTATGTCAGTTTATAAAAAGTGACTAAGAATAGCTATTGAATACCATTAATTATTTGATTAAAATGAACAGATGAATTTTTTTTTATTTCCCAGATCAGTTGCCCAAACTCAAGAGGACAGAATTTTTTTAAGATTTTACTTTCAGCTGACAGCCATGGCAACCTTTGCTCCATTGAAAGCTCTTATTATTTTTCCATTTTGAGGTAAATTGATGTACAATCAGTGTACATATTGATTACACCAATGGCAGAAATGCACATAAACCAAAGGAAGGTACCTTTGAAGGTAAAAAAAAAAAAAGCAGAGAAAAGAAAAGAAAAACAACCTAGACTGGAAATGTATTTGCCCCTCAGCTGACACTCTTTCATGAAGTTGAATTAAAGTAATTGTCTTTGGTAACTAACTCTATTTAACATTTGTGTATATTTTCCACCATTCTAAATATATCTTTCAATATATTTCATGTAAAACATATGAGATGTTAAAAATTCATTCTTCCTATGTACTCTTAGTTCAGAAATGACATAAAAAAATCAGTTTTAAGGTATAAATTCTGTAAGCCATGTGTATAGATTTAATTTTTGCTAAAATTGTGTTTGTACACAAATTCTTTGAAATAGAGTCCTCTTTGAATGTTAGGCAATACAAACTTTACAGCAATGGTTGATTATTAGAACAACATGGTATAACATCTTGATAAAATTAAATATTTCACTGTTAGCCTTCATAATCCTACAGAGAAATGTGCGTGCAACATATGGGCTGTGATTTGTATGAAATCCCAATGCTACAGTATGGTGAGGCAAATTCTTTTAAAATATATTAATCTGACAGAAAGTTTGAGCGAGTATATTTTATGAATATTTACCAAATAATTTTTAATATTACCTCCTATTTATGTTTTTTTTATACTAACTGAGCACATCATCATGTTCTCTCCTTTACATGGGGAAAGTAAACCTGTGTTTTTAGTTTCTTGACAAAATAGTCACTTCTGATGGCTTACATTTAGTTACAATCTGCAAAGGCAGCACTGCAAATTCAAACCGGTGGTGCAGCATGCTGACGCTGGCTAGCTTTTCTTCTCATTGCCGTAGTTGAAACTGAAACTCTGCACTGCTGAGAAAATGCCATGAAAATATAACCTACTGCATTCCAGGAAAATAAATAAGCAAGGCCACCCATATTTTCAATTAGTGCTCGTGTAGAATGCAGGAAATGGCAAGAGATCTTTCCAAGGCGCCGTAGGCTGGGTCGTGGACACCAAGCAGTGACAGGAAGGTTGGAAAGGGGAACACAGGCACAATTTGAAGATGGCCAGTCTCCAAGGAAAACTGCATACTAATAGGCTAGTACTGACTGAAGCAGACCTGCGAGTATTACATCCTAACCAAGGTTACCGCTAAGCTTCAAGATTTGGGTGTTTAATTGTGAAATAACACTTGAAAGTTTTAGTGGCATTACGTATTTTATATCATGAGCTTAAATATTCTCAGTATCATGCACATACAGGCTTTTAGCCACCAGAAACAGCAGTATTCTAGACAGTTTGTAGAACATAAAATGCTTTTGATTTAAAGGCCTAAGTAATAATTGTTTTCTATTTGGTGGCTTTGCTTCTAAAATACCATAGCCAGTAGGAGAGGGGAAGAGCCACTGGTCAGAAGGCAGAGGTGTGTTGGTGGTGTCTTCCTTGCCAAAGTGAGAGCCAGTCCTCTCCTGAGTCAGCAAAGATGTAAGAACACAGATTTCTGAGACAAGTAAAAAAAAAAAATTATGGCTCAGAAGCTCCTTTCCTTGAATGTGTTTTTCTGACATGCTCAAATCATTAGTTTGAAGGTAATATTTGAAAGCCAAAAAAAAAAAAAAAAGATAGAAAATAATGGATTCCTCAGGGATCTTATATATTCATTCTCCTGTTTTTACTTATTTGCTTTCTGTTTCACTTTTCAGATCTTCACTACAGCATTTAAAGTTTTACAGCTCATCATGTTGAAGTTAGTTAAAAAAAATGTTTGTTTTTTAGTGGTCCAGTGTTGGTTAAGCTTACAAAATAGCTCCCATTATTTCGGTGAATTTTATCTGTGCTGTGGGTCTAATTACTTTTAACTTCAAACAACACTAAATTCTTTAATCAGTGTCACACTGCCTTGATAAAAAGTAAAGCCACACATTGGATTTATTTGTACAACCAAGGAGTGTAATAACTGAGGAGCTACTATGGACTACAATTGTTAAAATAAGAAATAAAACTCACAAGTGATGTCCAAGCTGTAGTTATGTAAGCAGGAAGAGTGATGTGGGTAAGCAGAAGACAAATCTCCATCACTCCACCTAAAGATTAAATATGAAATTCAAATTACATTTTGTAATTATTTAAATAGCAATTCTTTGTATTTGCAGTAAATATAGGAGAGTGTTTTTAAACAAAGTGAGAGAGCATTTTCACCACTTCATGAAAATAGAGTAAGTGGGAACAAAAGTGCTGTCTGTATGTTTCTTCTTAGCTGATTTCTTCTACTTGAGAGGATTTTCTTGGCAAATCAATTATTTTGTTAGGTTTGAAAGGCTATCATCTCCTTTCACAATAAAAGCAAGAATTTTATTCTTATATAATACTGCAGCATTTCTTATAATTGAATTCTAACAGTTTGGGAGTGTTATCTTTATTTTTCTAAACGAAATAAGGAACAGAAGAAAAAAACCAAACCTCTTTCCATTTGCAATAGATTCAAAATGTACATAAGTCTTTAGATTCAGCAAGTGAAGTCGTTTTCAGCCGCAGGGAAACTCAGAGCTGTAGCCTGCTGTTAGTCACACGGCTGCTCAGAGAGGAACTGCCTGGGAGCTGGGGCTCCCAGCCTGGGGCTTTGGCTTGCTCCCTTCATGCCTTCCTTTGCTATTTTCATTTCTTCTCTTTCCTCCTCTCCCTTCCCACCACCCCTGAGGCTCTCAGTGCTCTCCACAGTCCAGCCATGGAACCTGCCTGCAGGAAATTACCGAATGAATTCGCACTAAAGTGTAAGTTATTCATACGGTTTAACTTAATTCATTCAATATAGGTTTACAAGCACCATACTTGGTGTGGTCTTAGAACTACAGAAACAATACTGGCACTTGTACTTTGGTTAAGATACAAAAACAAACAATCCTAATGGAGGCTTCGGGCTTTGTGTCAGAGTTGGAAGGAACCTTGCTACCTTATAGACCAAATCTCTGGTTTTATAGATAAAGAAGTTAAGGCTTATAATCAGTTAATTGACATGACTATATTTCCACCAGAATACAATAGGAACCTTCTGGTATAATGTTTTTCTGGATTATTTCAATATCTAAAACTTCCTCATATGTTGTACTAGATGAAATTATTGTTTAAAATATTTACTGCCCTCCTCACAGGCTTTTGCCTCTGAGGGAATTATACATCCTCATCCCATTGACGCCAGTCTTGGCCATAGACTTTTTTTGACAGTGGAACAGGAGCGGAAGAGACCTGTTCTTGAAAAGTCATCACATGGTCTGTCACTTTCTTTATCCTCTTTTATGATATCTGCAATGTTCCTGATAAGGGCTGCTTCTTCAGCCTCAGCTCTGGTTTCAGAAAGGATGAATGGAGCAGAGCACAGCCAAGATGGATGTTATTACGGAGAAATGTTATATAGACTGAGAGAGAAACCTCTGTTATAAACCCTGATATTTCAGAATTGTTCAGTATTGCAGCAAAACACAGTCTCAGCCAAAACAGAGATCAATCACTTGGTTGGTGGTTACCCATCTCATTATGTTCAATTTAACCTTAATTAGCATCCTAATATACATCATGATTGTTCTTTTTTTTTTTCTTTGAAGATAAAAAAATGAATTAATGGAGGGTAGACACCCATGTGCTCCATGGCAGGGCTTCATGGAACAGTCTCAGCTCTGTGGAGGCCAGACCTAGGTGGAGAACAGTGTACCCAGAAAGGTGTTGGTCTTGCTTCTCAGTGCTTGCCTGGTCCATATACACCCTGAGGTACTTACATTTGACTGAATTTTTCAGAAGCATCAGCATAGGTTCCAAGAAAAGAAGAGATTCTCCAGAAAAAAAATGAGGAAGATAAACTTTTTCTGCTTGGTAACTTCAGGTGGCTTTGGCCTGAGCCATGTGTTCTTGAAAGTAAAAAATCAGAAAAAAAATCCCCATGATATTGGTCTGAAGGTGATCTATTTGTAAGACAGTAATAAAGTGGGCACAGAGCATATTCACCTTAGGGGATCAAGGAAGACTTCTTGGAGGAGGCAGCTTTTCTACTGCACTTTTGAAGAATGGGTAAGAAGTCAACATTCAGAGACAGAAGAAAATCATTTGCCCCAGGTTCATTCTGATAGATTCATTACCATAGGAAGGCCTAAAATGCTTTAGAAAATATGTTGCCTTCTCCTGAACAAATGTTTTAACTCAATGAATTAATATGTATTAGATTAGGACAACAGTGTTATTTGTTTTTGTTTTTGCTCAAATGGCAGAAGTCCTGAAATTTGATCTCTTACAGCATTTTGCTTAGTTTGATTTCTGTGCTTTCATTTGTGTTCTCTACCCTAAACACTGAGGTACTCAAGGGCAGGGAGAGTGTTTTGCTGAGCTGTTACCGTGAAACCTACTATACAATTCTTGACACAAATGAATGAGCCACAGATATTTATTGAGGAATAAATAAATGAATTTTGTAGGCCATTCTCATTTATATTTACATGTAGAAAATATGCACACTTTATGAAGTGAATTAACTCTATGCCTGCCTTTAACATTTGGGGAAAAATCAGAATCATTGTCAAGAACCGTCCCACATTTATAATGACCTTCTATGAATAGCAAGTCAAATGTCTTCCTTTCCCGAAGATCATAATACACGGCAATGCCATGACTCGTCCTATTTTATATGTAACCATGTATGCCTTTGTGAATTCATTTGTTACTACAGTTTTTAAAACGTGGAAATAAGCAATATAATTGATATGTAAACCATAGTTTTCTTTTAGCTCAGTGTTTTATTTATTTATTATGTTGCTTTATTTTATTTTTATTACATTATTTTTATTGTATTTTCCATTACCATTTATTCCCCTTATGCCCTGTTCCACTTCCATCGACCGCCTTCCCCCCAGCAGTCATCACACTGTTGTCTGTGCCCATGAGTTCTCTTTTTTTCTTTTCAGCTCATCCCTCTACCCCTCCCAAGCTTCCCCATCACCCAGAGCTGTCAGCTTGCTCTCTGAGTTTGTCTATATTTTGCTCGTTAGCTCAGTTTGGTCATTAGATTCCACATATAAGTAAATCATGTGATATTTGCCTTTTTCTGACTGGCTTATTTCACTTAGCATAATGTCCTCTAGGTCTATCCACACTGTCACAAAGAGTAAAATTTTCTTCTTTTTTATGGCCAAGTAGTATTCCATTGTATAAATGTACCATAGCTGTTTTATTCGCTCATCTACTGATGGACACTTGGGCTGCTTCCAAATCTTGGCTATTATAAATAACAATGCAGTTAATGTAGGGGTGCATACATTCTTTTGAAATAGCGTTTTGGGTTTCTTCAGATAAATTGCCAGAAGTGGAATTGCTAGGTCATAAAACAGTTCCATTTTTATTTTTTTTTACTTTTAATTTTTTTAATTAATTTTTTTATTAATTACTTTTAATAAAATAATATTCATGACCATCTGAATCTCTGATCCTGCCTCAGCTCATGCTAGGGCCTGTGTATGTTTCTGAATCATAGAGCTATGATCCTTAGAAACCAGGGAGCCCTGGTGGGTGTGGCTCTTTTTGTTGGGCACTGTCCCACAAAGCAAAAGGTCACTGGTTCAATTCTGATCAGGACACATGGGTTGCGGGCCTGGTCCCTGGTTGGGGCATGTGCAAGAGGTAGCCAATCCATGTTTCCCTCACATTGATGTTTCTCACCCTCTCTTTCTCCCTCCCTTGCCCTCTCTCTAAAAAATCTTTAAAAAAGAAAAAATACCAGGGAAAGCTACCCATTGGAAGGGTCTGGTCTTCTGAAAGACTCTTTCTGCTGGCTAAGATGCAGCTGGTGAGAATTACCAGGGTCATGGTAACATGAAAAAAAATACAACAGTTAAGATGCCATGACTGTCTAGTCTAATGTAGATTTGTAAGAGGTAACATTTATAAGCATGAAATGGCCTAGAATGATTTATATAAGCAACATAAGTAGACACTGTATAAATGTCTATTGTTGCTTTTGTCTTTTGAGGCAGTGGATAAATATGTGCTGTGCACTCTTGCACAAGTGAACCACTCACTGTGAGCTTCAGTTTTCTAATGTACTTAAGGGAAATAATGTTTTCTATTTCCCAGCAATTGTGGAGCCTGGCACAAAGCAGACACTTCTTAAGTATTTATTTCCTTCTCTTTGCCTGTTGTAAATAAGTATTCATCATGTACAATGATATGATAAGTTATTACTGGTTTGATTATTACTGATTTTGGTAAATGAAAAAATTTATCAAGCACTTCTCCATGCAAGGCATTTGGCACAGTGCTAATTGTACACTGGTACCTTGCTCATTGAGGATTTTCCTTCTTTTTTCCCCCTGCCCTTAAATCTCCTCCCTCCCATCCTCTTCTCATGAAATACAAACTCAAGCCATAGCCTTTTAGAGGTTATGGCACATGGCCATCCTCAGTATAGCAGTCCACTCCAAATTTAAGTTTGTCACCATTTTTTAGAGGGAATGGAAGAGAAAAATGAATTTAATTTAGTATAAAATAATAAACATTTCTGGGCACTGGAAACATCTGTGGTGTTTTAAGAGCTGTTATCATTAATCAGTCAAGCATGTTTACCCAGACCCATGATTGCTTAGGAAACTGAACCTCATGCCCTCAGCCCTTCAATGAGAGATGGCCACCAAAATCTGAGACAAAGGGTACGTGTTCCCAGTAATCATTATATGCCTTGACTGGCTCATGATTGTGACCTCTTTCATGGCTAAGAGGTGACATAAACCAGTAGTTTGGAATATTGTAAAGCCCTACTGTACTATTGCTACCTTGTGGCTCTTGATTTTTGGCCAGAGCAGTTGCTTGTGGTTCTGCTTTTTAATAGTTTATCTTGTTATGATTTTGAGAGTCAGGTATCTTCTGCATGAATTCTCTTTACCCTAGTTGTAGAACAGCATGGTAATTATTACCATAAGCTAATTTTTATGACATAAAAAGAAGCATGATATTTTATCATAGGGAGAGTTTTCAGGATTCAACAAGGCACATCTGACTTGCAGTGTCCATAGTCTAATCTCATAATGCGTGGGGGTCTGGGGAGGGCGCAGTGCTAGGGAATGTGTCTGATGAGTGTGCCCCTTCAGTGTGAAAAAGACACATTCCTAATAAACTGTGACAAAAAGGAAGCCCAACACGAAGATGTAAATCCTTAAAAATAAGGTTTCCTATTTGGAGCACAGTTTGGCCTCCAGTAAACATATATGTGTTAGTTAAGTATTATTATCTTTATTATCAGTGAATTAGGCAACTATGTGAATTTGGTGCCATTTACTGTAATGGAGAAGACTGGAGAAGGTTTTCAGGAAAAAAAGTATTAGTGTTTTTAGAAATATTAAGTCTATGATACTCATTTAAATTTCTGACCAGAAACATTAGAACTGGATATAATAATCTTAAATTGCCGAGGAAAGGTCAGAGCTAAAGATTAGATCTCATCTTTAATCAAGGGTCTCGAATGAGGTAATGAACATAAAGAGTGTGGAACATGGAAAGGAGGAGGATCCAAGAGGAAGAGTAAGAAGGAATCAACGGTGTTGGAGGAAAATAATGCATTTTCTAAGGAAAATGGTGTTGCAAGGAATAAGTGTGGTCAGCTGTGTTAGTTCTTACTGAAATGTCAAGTGGGTTTCGAAGCTTGACCATGGAATGTGGTAAATGGAGGTAACTGGCAATTTGGATAGGAGGGGCTTCAGTGTCATGGTGAGGTCAGAACCCTTGTGCAGCGAGTTGTGAAGAAGAGGGAGGTGAGAAAGTGCAGATAGCCTGGCAAAAGACAGTATCCTGGCACAGGTCCTGGATCCTTCACATCCATCCTGCCTCAGTCCACATGAGATTGAGCTCTTCTCACTTTTCCTTTAGATGGTACCTCTGTACCAGAGTGTTCTTAGTTCCTTTCCAATCTTTTCAAGAAAGATTGAAACCACCAAGATGGTTCTGTTGCTTAAAATTAGTGAATCAACTAACACACTCATCTAAATAATACACTAATTGGTACAAAGAAATTTTGGGTGTAATTTGGAAGTTGAGGGGTTCTGTGTCCTAAAGCTAATCTACAAATTACACTCTTCAAGTAATAAAAGTTTTCCTGTTCTCTGGAGTGACTATAATGTGCTTAACATGCAAAATAAATAAGACATCTATAATAGCAATGAAGGACAATTAGACAAATCTTATAATTTGGAAGTCATCATTGATGCCTCTTAGCCTAAATGGGTCTTCTTTCCTGTTATAGACCGAATTGTGTCCCCCACACATTTATATGCTGAGGCCATAAATCCAAATGTGACTGTATTTTCTGGTAGGGACTTTAAGAAAGTAATTAAGGTTAAAGAGGTCATAAGGGTAGGGCCCTAATCTGATAGAACTGGTGTTCTTTGAAGAAGACACACACACACACACCCAAACACACAGACACACACACACAAGATGCAGTGAGAAGATGGCATCTGCCAGTCAACAAGAGAGATCTCAGGAAAAATCAACCCTGCGGATACTTTGTGGGCTTCCAGCCTCAATAGCTATGAGAACTAAATTTATATTGTTTAAGCAGCCTAGCATGTGGTATTTTGTGCCTGTTTGGTATAGGCATCCTTAGCAAGCTAAGAGAGCCCCATCCCTACTTATTTAGCCAGTCAGTTCTTCTGTAATATCTCTTATATTCATTCACTCCCTACCAAACCCACTGCTGGGGTTCCTCTTCAGGTTTTTATTATCTACTTTTTGGACAATTAAAATAATCTTCATATTGGTCTCATATGTGCCCTAATCAGTATCCTTGGTATCATAATCATTTCAATTAATTTGTCCCAGAGACCAGAGCCAGGAACAGAATTGCAGTCAGAGGTTCCATTTAAGGCACTTCCAATGTTGGGGAACTGGAGGAACTCTGAAGAAGATACTCACGAGGGCCCAGCCTCTGAAGCATCACAAGTGTACTGGGGAGGAAGAAGCAAGCCATGAACCCAGAGACCTGTTCAGGAAATGGCCATTCACAGCAGCAGCCACGACATACCATTTGGCCATGTTGCCTGTCACAGGCTGAGGAATTTATTCATTATTTGTTCAATTAATATGCTATGTAATGAGTGCTTGGCATCCATAATCAGGTGATGAACAAGAGAAGATCAGTGACTTTGTTGAGCTTATATTTTGGTGGGTGGAGATACAACATATATATAAATTAATGAGATAATTTAAGATAGGAAAAGATGCTATGAAGATTATGAAAAAGGTCATGGGTTGATGCAAGAAGCTACTTTTGACAGAGCAATCAGAAACATGGACGGAAGAAGTGTCATTGTACCTGGGACATGAAAGATGAGAAGGAACTAGCAAAACAGGAAATTACCTGCCAATCAGAGGAGATTGCTACTGAAAAAGTAGATAAGATGGGTGAAACAAACACAAGGACAGGGGTGGAGAAAGTACAGATAAAGAGGTTTGGCAAGCGTTAAATGATGTTGTTTCTTGTGGGCCAGTGGGAGGGGGAGCATTGCATTTTCTTCTAATTAGATTTGGCAGCCACTGGAGGGTTGTAAAGTGGGAGATGATAATATTAAATCTGTATTTTAGAACAGCAATGCCCATCCTTTTTGGCACCAGGGGCCGGTTTTTCCACTAATGCAGGGGTAGGGGAGAGGACAGGAGGCAGAGCCCAGGTGAGCTTCATTGGTCCCAGGTTCCTAACAGGCCACAGACTGGTACTGCCCAGGGCACCAGGACTGGGGACACCTGTTTTACAAGGTTATTGTGGCTTCTGTGGAGATGAACTGTTGAAGGTAAGCTGGGGGTGGGGATGGTTAAAGGGTCCTGCAGGGGCTCAGGTTAGAGATGATGCTTATTTGCACTATGGTGCTAATAGAAACATGGCAGTAGAAATAGTGAGATGTCATGTTCAGAATCTATTTCAGTGGTAAAGTTGCCCAAATATGCTTTTGGGTGGGATAAGCTTGTGAGGAAAAGAGAGGAGTTGAATGATGGTAGTATAATGAACTGAGAAGCATAAGCAGTATTAAGGGAAAAATATAGAGCTATGATATGCCTCCGTTTAAGTTTGAGGTACTTTATTAGACATTTAAGAAACAGTGACTGGTCAAATACCACTTAGGAAGAAGAGAACCTATGAGGGACTGTTACTGAAGGCAGCTGCTCACTGTCACCCATATAGGCAAATTCCAGAGGCAGAGGTTTGGTGAGAAAAGAAAGGCAGTCTTTTATTCAAAAGTTGCACACTCTGGGAGGATGGCAGGCTCCTGCCTCAAATCCCATCTCCGGAACACCCAGCCACCCTCTGCCAGACTAGTCCAAGGCTGCCCCCAGAGTTCCTTCTCCTATTTAAAAATACCATCCTCCGCGAACTGCAGATGGCAGCCACACGATAATCCAGACAGCTTGGGTTTTTCCAGGTTGCAGTCCTGCTTTAGATTCCTTCCGGGGGACCCACCTATCAGTGGGCCCTGCCTGCTGGTCCCACAAAGCACTGGCCTGCAGCGCTGCAACATGGGTCAGAGAGTGAGGGCATCTCTCCCTCTGTCCATTTATATAAGCCACACACACCCCTCCCGCCCCGTGCCGAGGGTTGGGTGAGGTGTTCAAAATCCTGCACCCTCAACCAATCCCACCTTTTCTCAACCTAGACTGACAGGTCTTAGCTGAGGGAAAGGATAGTAGGGCTTTTCCCTTAGTCAATCACCCTCGCTGGCCTTGCACTTGCTCAGCATAATGACTTCCTTCCATTGCATCTTGCCAGGAGGTGGGGGGATCTGTCCTCTCTTGCTACAGTAACATGGTTACTTAACGAAATGCAGAGCTGCCACTCCTCCTCTCCACTCCAGCTTGCACTCCAGCAATAGCCAGGCTACTAGCACTGGTCAGGTTACGGGTATCAGGACCACTGGATTCGGCCAGATGAAAGTAGTTGGTGCTTTTGATAAACGCCAGTTTAGCTGAGTCATGGAGATGGAAACTTCTTGAAAACAGTGTGTTAAAGAGAGAATGTGAGATGAGAATAGGGAAAAGTTTTGCTGGAAAGAGAAATAGACAAATGGAGTTGGGATAGGTCAAGAGGTTTTGGGGTAAAGGGAGATGTCACTTATTGTGAGCAAGAATAAGGCTTATTTGTATGCTTTTGGGAATAGTGTGTCAGAGGTCTAGCACTGTTTCGAGGGGATAGGTTTCCAGGTAGGTTAAACTACAAGGGAGGTAGAGAATAAATAACAATGCTAAAAAGCTAAAGTTGAATTGTTTTCTCCTAATTTGAATATTTGTTCTTTTGAAGAGCTTGTCTGTTTAAAAAAGTTGAATATATTTTAAAGTTTGTGAAGATGTATGTTTCTAAGTCTGTAAGAAATCTATTAATTTTTGTAGAACAGAGAAACCAAAATCCTCTCACCATATATATTTCTAGTAGATTAAGGAAAAGGTACTTTTTTTGGAGGGGGACCTCTCAATGGTAACAATGCCATTTTTGGATTTCAAAGTTCACAATAAATTCTATTGAACAGGGCACTTGAAATGCCCTCTCCAGCTCCAAGGCAGCCACCACTAGAGGGAGTACAAAAGGCCTTTGAATAGTCAAGGAACCTCTGAAACATGCCCCTCTAGAATGAAATGCAGGAGACTTAAACAACTTTTGCATCATTTCAGTTATTGCTCACTCATTAATACCTACCTTCTAAATAGAATATTTAATAGTAATGTTAAAAAAAAACTAGTCCTGCCTGGTGTGGCTCAATGGATTGAGTGCTGGCTGGCCTACAAACCCAAAGGGTCGCCACTTCCATTCCCATTCAGGGCACATGCCTGGGTTGTGGGCCAGGTCTCCAGTTGGGGACGTGTGATAGGCTACCACATATCAATAGTTTCTCTCCCTCTCTTCCTTCATCTCTTCTCTTCTCTCTAAAAATTGATAAATAAAATCTTTAATATAAAAGTTAAAGTTAACGAATTGAAGTTTTCTTCTTAATTGAACATTTCTCTGATAAAAGCATGTCTACTACTAAAAAAGTTTCAATATTTTTAAAATTTGCAAAGACATATAAGTTCCTAATGCCTGTGAAGATTAAAAATGAAATCAAAATACAATATGAAATAATGACATATTCTAAAATAACCCTCTTTTCATGTTTCACACTTAACCACCCTTACTGAGAAATAAAAATATGGGCTTTACCTGCTATTTCTTTGTTCCATTAAAGCCAAGGAGATCCCCTTCACTTTTCTTACCACTTAGTTCCCTGAATTTAAACATGAAATAAATTCCCAGCCAAAGGTATCCTTGTGATACTTTTCTGTGGTTCTTTATTATCATTTGTAGGATATACTGTGGTTGTGTTTACCTCTGCCTGCCGTTTCTAGACCTTTGTGGTTTCCTCTACAGCTGTGGGTATTTCTTATGTGAAACCACAGGTCAGTACAGAGCCACGGAACTGACAATTAGAATTTTAGCCACTGTCCTGGGGGGCTTTCAGAGTCACAGCTGATTCCGTACTTTAAATCCAGATCCTTAAATTACTACCATCTGATACCTGAAATAATCATGATTTCTCCAGGGGTCCTAGGTCAGTCTTTCTCATTTCTATTGGAAGTAAGTGTGTGTTCCCATCTCTAAATGGGGTTCTTACAAGTACCCTCACTAGCTATGAGATCTATGAGATAAAGATTTGGTGTTTCCTGTGTGTTCTTGCACCTGTCCCCATTGCCTAGTATGTTGCCTTTGTAGCATGACTGTACCCTTCCTTAGGGGCTCATTTTGAGCAGTGGGTCTCAAACTTTAGTAAGCACCAAAGAGCATCTTCCAAAAGAGCTAGATAAAATGAAAATTACTGGGCTCCACCCTCAGAGCTTCTGATTCCGTAGGTCTGGGAAGGGACACTAAAGAAAAATTACTTGTGACACTTGTTAAAAACAGTAAGGCTTTATTCAGAGGGGGTACTTCAACAGGGTTTTGTAGTAGTGGAGAAAGATGGGGCTCAACTCCAAATACAACAAGGAAAATTGGGAATTTATAGCCAAGGAGCAGAGTTGGGGGGCTGTTGTTTGGTCAGTGGATAGAAAATTACTAGGAGGAAACACCAAGGGTAAGGGAGGATTCCAGACATGCTAACCTGACAGGATTCTTGCCAGAGTAATCACACATCAGCAGGGGTGCTGAGGACAAGGAACCTGATTAGATAGCCAAGAACCTGAGCAGATATTGAGGGTGATCAGATATTGAGGGAAAGGGGACTCTGGCTAAACCTAGTTAAGCAGGATTCTTGCTAAAACTGGACAATGCAGAGAACACATGTGGGGTCAATGGACATGGCTCTTCTCCCTCCCATGACTGAGGGTTGATCAGAGGGTCCTTAGCCAGAAAGAATGTGTATTGGTTTGGAAATGGATTGTAACTCCCTTCTTATCCACTTTTGGGAGTTGCTTCTTGTCCTGTGAGTGCTTCTTGACCTTTTCTCTACATTGAGGTAATGTAGTTTAGACACATGTGGGACATGTGTCTCCTTTGTGTGGAACCCTTTAAAACAAGTTTCAGACACAGGGGATGCAGTCTCTCTCACTCTGACCCACTGCCATTGTAATAAATGGTATGTCCACATTTGCTAGTCTGCTGGGTGTTCTCCTTTCAGAATATCACACACACTTAAATAGCTCCCCAGTTCCATGTTAAACAAACACAGAAGCCCATACATCAGGGTCTAGCTGAGAAGAGAGTTCAGAGAAGCCTGACCAGAATTTGATCAAGCCAAGAGTCTTTGTTGAGGGACATGCATTTGTGTTCCTAACATGTTTCTAGATGATGATGTTGCCCTTGGTCTGGAAAGCAAGTTTTGAGACCCATAGGTTTAGAACTTCATGAGTTCCCTCAGGAAGAAGAAAATACACTTGTTGCATAGTTCAATTCAGACTGCCAGAACTTCCACCACTATTTCACCTTTTGACTAGTCTCCTTGTAGAAAGAAAGCCTTTGTTAGAGACATCATTGAGCTTGGAGCTGAGTAAGATATTATGATATCTATTAATACAATCGGACCCATGAGCATGGACAGAGAATGGCAAGTGAGTGTAGTTATTTCTCACTGATCCCTGGTGTTATAAATACAATGACAGTGTCTAAAATATGAATGATTAACTACTAATGCTGTTTCACAAAGGAAGTGTTTACCTCAATGATATGGTCAGAGGGAGTGTTAATTTCCCATTTATTTTGTGAGTTATGGGTTTTGTCCTAGAAAGCAGAGACTGCTAGAAGAATTAATCTTTGGTCCCCATCATTATGAATCTGTCTCTTAGAAGTAATCTGGGCTCTTTGTCTTCTAGTGAAGTCCACCTTGCCCACTCCCTTTCTCAGCCTGGGCTCCTGGAGGCTGAGCCTGATGAGGGTCCACAAATGGCCTGGATTTTTTTCAACCTATTTGTTTCTTTAAAGGCACCTATATACAGAGCTCTAAATTTTTGCTTCTCAAACACAGGTATGTGCTCCCTGCCATGTGCTAGGAAACATAAAAAAGCACAGAGCCAGCATGGCACCTCCTGGAGTCATAATTCTACTAGTGACTTTGGTAGAATTAGGACACTGTCTGTGCCCTGTGCCACATCCCCAGCTCCCCTGACCTCAGCTTCAGAGTGTCAGACAGTCTCTATGCATGCTTCCTTCCCTACCCCCAGCCCTAGCTGCTGCATCTCTCAGCTCCTCTATCATGAGGCTTTCTCTAAAGCAGAAGTTCTTCTCCAGCCAGCAGTTAGACACCTTGGAAATGCCAAAGGAATGCCCCTGGGAGGAACTCTTGGTTACTATCCCAAGGAAACCAACTTCATTTGCCCACAGCAGCAATCAGCTCAACTATACTTTCTTTTTTTTTTTTTAAGATTTTATTTATTTATTTATTTATTTATTTTAGAGAGGGAAGGGAGGGAGAGAAAGAGAGAGAAACATCAATGTGCGGTTGCTGGGGGCCGTCGCCTGCAACCCAGGCATGTGCCCTGACTGGGAATTGATCCTGCAATGCTTTGGTTTGCAGCCTGAGCTCAATCCACTGAGCTACACCAGCCAGGGCTATCAACTATACTTTCTATTGCTTTCTTTCCTTCCCTCTCTGCTGTCTCACTTGCACTCAAGTTTACTCTCAGGCTTTGCATTGCAGGAAATGCAAAACTAAGATACAGAATACTCAATATCATTCATATGCAAAATACCTAGAATGAAAAATCCACTCAACTTTGAGATACACAATAGCACTTACGGAATTAAGGGTGGAGCTTTAATGATGTACTAGATATCCACTTTTCCTTCCACAGGAAAAAACAAAAAAAAGAGAATAGTTGCTCTAAATTCTACAGAAGATATTTTTTATTTTCTCCTTTCTTCTCAATCATTATACTTTCAATCCCTAAATTTACTTTATCTTCAGACTCCACCTCTCCACTAAATAAATCCCAAACAGTAACTTCAGATTGGACAAATGCGGTGGGCAGCTTTTAGTTATTTTCATAGATTTCTGTACTGCTTTTGACAGTAATGATTGCCATCTCCTTCTTGAAACCCTCTTAACCCTTGTTTTCTTGGATACAAACTTTACGTCTTTGATCATTCTTTCTTTTCTTTCTTAAATCCACTGAAGTATGGTATTTCTATTCATTCTGCCTTCTAAATTCTATTTTTTCTCATGTTTTACTTATTTGGGGTATTTATTTTTGTTTGCCACATTTTAGAATGCAAATTGAAAGGCAAACCATTTAAAAAATAAAGGTCCTTATTCATATTGTTTCCATTTGTATCAGAACAGAAGTAGAATTAGAATACCTAGAAAATTCAGCCTTGACCCTAAACATGTGGTACCACTTCTAGTAGCACCCCAAGTGCACAGTGATTAATGTGTCAACTAATATGATTTGGCATTTAAAATTTTTTATTTTATTTTTGATTTTATGAACAGGGTAAAGGAGGGAGAAAGAGAGGGAGAGAAACATCAATGTGAGTGAGAAACATTGATTGGTTGCCTTCTGTAGCTCCATACCCACTAAGGACTGAACCCACAACACAGGCATGTGCCCTGGCTGCAAATCAAACATGCAACTTTTCAGTTTGCAGGATGATGCACAACCAACTAAGCCATAGCAGCTAGGGCTTGATTTGTCATTTTTAAACCATGTATAAATAGTGACTCGTTTGACACGTAGTAAATTTCCTATAAATTGGTTATATGGTATAGTTCTGTGTAAGGGGTTATAGTGGAATATATTTAGTATATACTTCAGTATATAGTATCTATAGTGAAGTATAGTGACATATGAGAATAATGACGGAGAAAACATTTGACACTCAAGAAATACCATTTAGATATCTGAATTGTTAGGGTGGTTGGTGACATGGGCTGTGAAAGAATTCACAAAGAGAAGACAGTGCAGAGAGCAAAGTTTTTACTTTTACTTTCCCAAGGGAGAGGAAGGGCTAAGTTTGGAAAAATGCACGGGCACTGAGAGGCGGGGGCTTTGGGCTTTTACGGGCAATGGGGGCTGCAGGCCAAGGTGTGTCAGTTAGGCTGCAGTCTGCTTCGGTGTTATCTTTGGGTGTAGGGCTTTGTGGTGGCTGTGGTCTGGCATGTCCTGTTTACTAGGTTCCCAAGCCTCTGGGCCTTCAGGGCATTTTCCGTAATTTTCTAGTCCTGGTGATAAAGACTCATAAAACAATTAGAGTCAGTCTTGTTTTATGTGGTCCAGCCAGCTCTGGGAGAGGGCCTGACAAAGGACTTTTGTCCTATTATTAATGAAATTATAACATGGTTCTTCTGAAATATATCTGATATTATTAAGGAGTACATGTTCAATAATATTATTTTTAGGACTTCTGGCCAAGATGGAGATGTAGGTAGATGCAGTGTGCCTCCTCGCACAACCAAAAGAAGGACAACAACAAATTTAAAAACAAAGAACAACCAGAATTGCCAGGAACTGTATGGAAGTACAACAACCATGGAATTAAAGAAGAAACATTTATCCAGACTGGTAGAAGGGGCAGAGACAGGCAGCCAGGGTGGAGAGGAATCTTGGCAAGGCAGTGGCTGGAGGACTGAAATAGGAGGCGTTGGCTCATAGACTAGCTGGTGGAGCAGGCATTCCCACATTTCTGTGTGGATAAACCAGGAGGAACAACTGGGGAGCAAGACAGACTATGCAACCCAGGGTTCCAGCATTGGGGGAAATAAAGCCTCAAAACCTCTGACTGAAAAAAAACCTGTGGGAGTTGCTGTGGGGGGAGAAACTTTGAGCCTCACAGGATAGTTCATTGGAAAGACCCACAGTGTCCTAGAATGTATACAAACCCACCTACCCAGGAATCAGCACCAGAAGGGTCTGATTTGCTTGTGGGTAGTGGGGGAAGTGACT
>PVIA01005183.1:93357-120831 GCA_004024845.1 Tonatia bakeri
AAAAAAAAAAAAAAAAAAAAAAAAAAAAAAAAAAAAAAAAAAAAAAAAAAAAAAAAAAAAAAAAAAAAAAAAAAAAAAAAAAAAAAAAAAAAAAAAAAAAAAAAAAAAAAAAAAAAAAAAAAAAAAAAAAAAAAAAAAAAAAAAAAAAAAAAAAAAAAAAAAAAAAAAAAGCCCAAATGAAAGAACAGTTCAAAACTCCAGAAAAAATACAACTAAGTGAAGAAGACATAGACAACTTATTAACACACAGTTCAAAACACTGGTAATCAGAATGTTCACAGAAATGGTTGAATATGGTCACAAAATAGAGGAGAGAGTAAAGGCTATAAAAAGTGAATTAAAGGAAAATGTACTGGGAACCAACAGTGATGGGAAGGAAACTGGGATTCAAATCAATGGTTTAGACCAGAAGGAAGAAATAAGCATTCAACCAGAACAGAATGAAGAAACAAGAATTTGAAAAGATGAGGAGAGGCTTAGGAACCTTCAGGACAACTTTAAACATTCCAACATCAGAATCATAGGGGTGCCAGAAGGAGAAGAGGAAGAGAAAGAAATTTAAAACTTATCTGAAAAAATAATGAAGAAGAACTTCCCCAATCTGCTGAAGGAAACAGACTTCCAAGAAGTCCAGGAAGCTCAGAGAGTCCCAAAGAAGTTGGACCCAAGGAAGCACATACCAAGACACATCATAATGACATTACCCAAGATTAAAGATAAGGAGAGAATCTTAAAAGCAGCAAGAGGAAAGGAGACAGTTATCTACAAAGGACTTCCCATAAGATTATCAGTTGATTTCTCAAAAGAAATCTTATAAGCAAGAAGGGGCTGGAAAGAAATATTCCAAGTCATGAAAGGCAAGGATCTACATCCAAGATTACTCTATCCTGCAAAGCTATCATTTAGAATGGAAGGGTAGATAAAGTGCTTCCCAGATAAGGTCAAGTTCAAGGAGTTCATCATCACCAAGCTCTTATATGAAATGTTAAAGGGACTTATCTAAGGAAAAGAAGAATTTCAAAAACTATGTAAAGTGAAAAAATTCACAACTATCAACGACTGAACCTAAAAAAATCCCCAAAAAACAAAAACAAACTAAGCAAACAACTAGAACAGGAAGAGAATCACAGAAGTGGAGATCATATGGAGAGTTATTAGTGGGGAGGGGAAGGGGAGGAATGTGGTAAAAGGTATAGGGAATAAGAAACATAAATAATACACACAAAATAGACAGGGGAGGTGAAGAATAGTATAGGAAATGTAGAAGCTAAAGAACTTATATATATAACCCATGGACATGAAGTAAGGGGAGAGGGAATGCGGGTGGGGTGGGGTGCACGACAGAGGGGAGTAAAAGGGGGGGAATGGGACAATGGCAATAGAATAATCAATAAAATATATTTTAAAAAATATTTTTATTAAAAAGTCTGAAAATATGTTTTTGCATAATACTGCCAAGCAAGCTGCCATTTTCAGGCCAGAAATGCCTAGAGTTGTCCAGGTATCAAAATACAGGTGTTTTAAAGATATGAGGGAATAATTTCAACCTGCTAAAAAAGAGAATATGCTATAGCAATATAATTATTAAACTTTTTCCCCAAGAAGTGTAGATTGAGAGGTTATTACTTTACTGAAAAACTTACTTTTTCTTATTATCTGTTTTAATGAGCATTTAAAATTTTTATCTAAGTAACTAGAAATGTCTCATCTTCTCTAGCAATAAATTATCTGTCATAGGAAGGGCTGTCTTCATTTTTCAAACACAAGGTCACTAAATTGTTTCACATTTTTGTTCTCCTACGTTGTCTGTTTACCCCTTTTTCCTCTCCTCTGTCCTCTCATCTGTTTCCTCCTCTCCCCTTCCCTACTCTCTTTTCCTCTTCTCTTCTTGATACTCAAGGTGCTCAAATATTTGTATCAGTTAACTGTACTGTGGAACTGAAGAAAGAATATATTTACCCAGAAGGACTCTTTGGGGTTAACTGGTTACAAATTCATAACTAAATCTTGGCAGCCATTGCTGACAGATGCCTCTCACTCACTGTGAAATTCAGGAAAATGCCACAGACTGGGCCTTTAACCTCTTGCATCATGCTTCTGCCAGCTTATAAGGGAGTTCCTGTTATAGCAGCTTAACCAATGAGTTGAGCCCTGCCCCAACCAATTGGAACTGGGCAGCTATGTTCTTACTTGCATTTATATTGACCAATCAGAGTGGCTATATACAACCAATCAGATCTCAAGAAGCTGACCAATCAGGACAGTGCTATTTGGACCAATTTGTACAAATTTGTGTTTCTCATTTGCAGAAAATGGACCAATTGGGAACCAGAGTGGTAACTTTATAAAATGTACCCTTACTGCTGTCTCCATGGATCACACTTGCAGTTTCCACAAGGGCTGCATGGCCTCAGTTTGCAAACTGTTCACTCAAATAGTTTCTCCTCTTTTTCCTCAGATTAAAGACTTGTTGACAGTATCATTCTCTCTTTATAAGTGTTGTGTTTTACTCTTTAACTCATAACTGTGTTCCTTGGCCAAATGCTTTATGGCAGTATAGGGGATAGAAATGTCACATATAAATGGAATGAGTTATGGAAACAGGCATTTGCCATCTCTCCCTAGATATGCAAATTTTTGAATGACCTCAGTGGGAGAAGAAAGCTAAAAGTATATTCCAATTTTAGAGCACAAGGTTCAGGATATTGAATGAACATGATTATGACATGATTGAAAATGAAATGCATTTTGGGAAGTCTTTAAATATCCAATTGAACTAAGATAAATTTTACTACATTCATGATTATTCATTTTACTATTTCTTTTTCTAGCTATTCACCATAAATCTTATGTGAAACCTGTGGCAGAATGAAACAAATCACTATTCCTGTTTCCAAAAGAGCTCAGTGAACACATTTAAAACTATTGTCATTTCCCTCATCAAAGATGGCATTGTTAGAATGAGCATACATAAAATTTCTTTCCTACTGAGTAGACCACATGGAAAATGCTTATTTTATTTTTCTTTTCAGAAGAAAATTGCAATCTTTCAACAGAACATGTTGATTATGCCATCTGGCACATAATTTCTATGCTTAAATTAAGCTGAAAAATCAACTCAGTGTTGAAAGATATTATCCGTTTAACATTTTTTCACCTCCAAGCAATTCGAGAAAGTAGGGCAAAAAAAAAAAGTTTTCTTTTCTAAGTATGTGAATTATATAGGTCTTACTATTTTCTTCCACACGGATGAAAATTATAATTTATAAGTGAATAACTATGATCTACTGGGATTTCTTGTCTTGTAGTTACACCAAATCTATGGTGATTATCAGAGGGGAAGGGGGGTGGGGGAGGCGGGGGATTGGGAAGAGATAAATGATGATAAAAGGTGATTTGACTTAGGGTGGTGAACAGACAATACAATATATGGATGATGTATTATAGAATTATACACACAAAAACTATAATTTTATTAATCAATGTCATTCTAATAAGTTCAATTAAAAAACTATAAAGTATAACTGGAACATACCTGGAAGGTCAGGTGATTATCCATTGGAGATTAGTATCTATTAATGGATGGAGTATAAAGATCTGTCCTAAGTGTTAGTGGCAAAATGGCACCAAGTGTTAGACTGTTGTAGTCAGACCAGACCTTGGTTCAGCAACCTCAGTACTTGAGTTCTGGCTAAGAAAGAATTTAGAAACAAGACTCAAACTACAAGAGAAAGTTTATTTACAAAGTCATAGAGGAAGAAGAAATGAGCTGTAGAAGAAATGAGCTCAGGAAATAAGTTTGAGGCAAAAGAAAAGCTCTTGGAACTTAAGAAAAGAGTGAGGCAAAGAAAGCATGCCTGGGAGAATGGGCTGGGGAAGGCACAGGTATGTTCCCTAGAGAGACCACGCAGGGTCCTCAGTCTTGAGGGTATTTATCTGAAGGTATCAGGGAAGGATCCTAATGGAATATGGATCATCTTTCCAGGTGTGCTTTTAAGGTCTTGGTCTCTGCTAATTGGTTGGTGCCACATAGGGGGTCATTCATCAGTGCAGCTTGTCCTGATGTCAGGCATAGTGTCATTTGTCTCCTTTTGCTGCTTTTCTGGTCCAGGAGCTGAAACACATCTGAGGCCTAGATGTATTTGATGTGGGTCAGAACCTCCTTTTCTTGGAGGCTTAATACTTTTGGGCTATTCTCTGGCTCCTTGTTTGTTACCCCTCTAAGGTGGGGTCTAACCCACATGACTAGCAACATGCCAGGGAAGAAATGACCAGGGTAGGGTCTGAACAGAATAACCAATGATGTGAAAGATCAGGGGGCCTCAACTGCATGATCAGTGATATGCTAGGGGAGAAAAGGTTACTCTGGTGGTGAGGTTCTTGTTTTCCCAGTTTTGCTGGTTCCTAAGCACACTGGTGACCCTCTATACATGGCCCATCGCCCTTGCTCTTCTCATATCTATTTAACTGCTTACCACATAAGGAAGTGTTTACATTTTGTTCAGACCTTTCTCCTCTTTTCTTTTTTTATATTTCATGTATTTATTTTTAGAAAGAGGAAAAGAGAGAGAAAGAGAGGGAGAGAAACATCAATGTGCAGGAGAAACATAAATTGGCTACCACTTGCACACCCCTAACCTGGAAACTGGCCTGAAATCCAGGCATGTGCCCTGACTGGGAATCGAATCAGCAACCTTTCACTTCACAGGCCGGCACTCAACTCACTGAGCCACACCAGCCAGGGCCAGTCTTTCCTTGGTTAAGCAGTTTCCTTTGTGAGTTCAGGTTGTGGCCATTGGCAAAGGTACAAATAAAGGAGTATAATAAACAAATTAGACTGTGCCTAGAGCTACCTAGGAAGTTAAGTAACTAATAGGTGGTGGAAACTTGAAAGAGAAAATGGTACTTTTTAACTGGGAAAAGGAGGATTCCTGCAACAAGATTTTGTTGTCAGTTTCTTTTCCTCTCTATTCGTGCACATGAAGATTAAATCAACGCTCATTCACCTAAGAATTTCTCAGTGAAAAGAATTTTTCAGTTTAAGCCATGAATAACCTTTGACTGGTCTATAGCTTCTAAGTTTGATTGGAATTGATCAATGAGGAGTAGTACTCTCAAACATTTGTGAAAATGCCATCAAAAAGAGCTTTGAACTGAAGGTATAGATAGATTCATATGGAAGAAAAATGGAGAAAAGACAACAATTAGTTTGAATTCCTGCTTGCATTCCTTTGAGTTACTTTTAAAAATCAAGTTTAATAATTAAACTTTGTTCTGCTTTTTAAAATAAAGTTATTTTTTAATTAAGAAATAATGGGAATTTACATTTACTGGGGGAGGAGAAAAGAATCGTACAGGTTTACCCATCTGGAGTCACACTATTGTCAGTCTTTGATGGCCACCTGTCAGTTGAGGTCATGGCACACCTGGTGAGTTGCCTGGGGCACTTCAGAGAAAAAAGAAAACTAAGTGTTTTCATGCCAAAGGAAGTTTATGAAGTAACTATAAGCACTGGAAATGAAGTTTTTAAGAAAGTCTAAATTCTAGCTCTAGTTCAGCAATAATTTCACAATAGGTTTAGAAAGTAGATTCTATAATTTTTTGCTACAAAGACTTTGCACAATAATGGCAATGGCAATACTATTACTTTCCATGGCACTTAACAGTATTCAAAGCACATTCACATGCATTATTCACATGACCTACCACTCTTGCTAGAAATTGACAGTTGATGAAGAGTTCCTAAGGATTAGTATATAAGTGCACCTGAGAAAGAATTTTTCTGATTGATGCCTTTGCTTTCATATCCTTTTAGCAGTGAATCAACAAGTCCCATGTGGGGAATAAAGAAAGCTAATGCAATGTGTAATAAAAGTAGAACTCCAGAAGAACACACCTCATTACTACAGAGACCTAAAGCCAGACCCACCCTTCTTGTGTTTGCCCAGCACTTTATCTCCAGCTTTTTGTATCATTGGAGCCACCACATGGCTTCTCTAATTTTTCCATTTGTTCAAGAACTTAACTTTAAAAAGTGAATTAAAAGGTTATTAAATTCAAATTTGATCCGTTTCATCTTTTTGCCATCATTTATAGTTCTACCAATGCCTCTGTACTCTCCTGACCACTTGTTAACTATTAACAAACACTAAGAAGATATGAAAAAATGATAGAAAACGAATTACCCACATTTTCAAGGCTGAGGAATGGCATAAGCTGAAGGAATTCTAATAAAATCCTGATTCTCATACAATTTGAACTTCCTACCTTTGCAATATGAAATTTACATTTTATATATTATTTCCATGGTAACTTACAGGTGTTAAATTAGGAACAGAAGTAGAGTCCCCATAGGGAACAATCCAACATAATAGTTACAGAGTTCAAACAAAGTTTGTTTCCTTTTTTATGTTATCATCTGGATGTCTGCAAAATTTCATGCAAATCAATCTTAATTTATTATGTGTTTTGGCTCTTTTCATAAAATAGTCTGACCATGGTATTTCTACATTTTAGCAATAAAATTCTCTATAAATAGGGCACTTAATATGATTTTTAATATATGGAATGATTCAGTTAGTACAATAGTCCAAAGAAGAAATACTGACTCTAGGTAGAGAAATCTAGTTTTTTACCAGTTTCCAAGAGCTTTCCTAATACCCATGTGTTGTTAAGATTTAGGGAAAGTAATAGAAAGACAGTATTAGAATGCACTGTCCCTAGTACTACCCTAGTATTTCATCTACGACAAGTTTAGATTAACTTTGATACACCTCTGCAGATCTACAAACTGTCAAACTCCCCACTTGATAAGAACTCTGCTAACCTTAGGTTACCAAACCTTAGAATCCAATCCTGTGTTTCAAGGAGCCAGGCCTTGGCTCCGGTTTGAAATTTACTTCTACACATTGATTTTAGAGGATGAGTGAGGAGAAGCCATTGAGTGGTAAACACACCTTCCTAGGTATCACAGTTTCCATGGTTCAAAGAAAATGAAGTATTAAGCTGGGGAGGTTATTCTCAAATAGCAGTTGATGATGCCTGTCAAATAAGTCCAATGTTTGGTATTACTAGGGAAAATTTGAAAACTTTGAGGGCTCTTCAATTTTAATTGGAAGAATTGGAGGTGGTGGCACAGACAGACATTCTTTGGAAGGTCTCCTTGAGAAGTATTATAAGTGCATGTGTGTGTTTATGCCCCTATTTTTACAGGAGATCCACATCCTTCAGACCACCCATCTGTCTCATACAGGCAGAACACATCATAAGTCATGTCTCCCAATGTAACATTATTGGAGTTTTTGCTACTGTATTGACCTTTGACTAAGAGAGATCAGTGTTGGGTTATTTGGATTTAGTATGTTCAAACTCATTTCTTTTCCATATTCCAAGAAGATTTCTTCCCTGAAAAAAAGAAGGTGGGTGTCATAAAGCAAGTTCCAGTGTTTTTATTCAAACACAATCCCTCGTATCCTTTCTGGGTACTTCCCAAAAGGACAGTTGTTTTCAAAAGGAAAATATCAGTTAAGACATACCATGTCATTAAATATGCACCTTTAAAAAGTCATTTGGCCTTCTAGAAAGACCACACTCAAACACAGAATACAATCTATCTCTTTCTTTAAAATCTCCAAAGTGTTATTGAAATGGTTAATAATAATAAATGAGATAAGGGAATCCAGGTGGCATGGGTATGTGGCACCAACAGTAGTTCCTCTATATGTTAGGTATCAGCCAATTTGCAGAACAAAGCTGACCACATTTCATAAGTAGTATTTTAAGAAGTAAAGTATTATGTACCTTTCAAAACATGTGCTGCTATTTATTCTTCATCAGCATGCTGCGGCACCTGTGTTAGTTTTATGCCACTGCATGCAGATTCTTTGACAAGTAGAATCTGGTTTCAGTTGTTATTTCACCTGTGGAGCATAAGAGAAAAAAAAACCTCCTGGAACTTTGAACCTGAAGCACGAAAATTATTTGGAGAACACCACCACATTTTTAGCATATTAATTCTGTTTATTAAATGCCAATTAAAAAGCATTGGTTCTTCTTAAGGGTAATAACATATTTATAAGGTTAACATAGGGCAAATAATGTGGTTTTGTGAGAAAACAATATAAAACCTGGATATCTTCATGAATTATATTGTGCACAAATAAATAATAGTCATTGTTACCCACCATGTATTGTGCCAGGAACTCCACATACATTATCCCATTGAATAATTCTAATAACCTTATGAGAGTGCTATTAGCAGTATTCTCACTACCTAGGAAAAGAAATAGAAACTGCAAAAGGTAAAGTAACTGGGAAAAGGTCTGTCAGGCAGTAAATCAGCTAATGAACTCTAACCCAAACAGTCTGATTTCAGAGCCTGAAGTCGAACTGTTACATAAGCGTCTCACAAAAGATGAGACGTGGCATGTGAAATATTTTCAGATAGAGTGCGGAGGAACTTTAAACTTCTTCTAATAGTTGTATATGTATTTTTCATGTGTATTAGAGAAAAAATAAAATAGCTAATTCATCTACTTCCCTCACCTCCACCATTGCTGCTGTCTGTTCCCCTTCCCCCCAGATCACTGCAGGAACTTTCTAAGTGTTTCCAGAACTGCTAGTCTAAGGTGAGTTTTTCACACAGAAACCTGAGTGGTAATTATGAATGGAAAACACTTCATGCCCCTCCCCTGCTAAAAACCTTCCAATGGTTTTGCATTACTCTCAAAAGAAATTCCAAATTTTTTTCTAGGACCTACAAGGTCCTATCTGATCTGGTTCAAGCCTTACTTTGAAGCCTGATCTCTTGACCTCTCTGTCTCCTGCTTTGTCCCTGCCTCTTGGTGTTCCTTAGCAATGGTGGGCTCAATCTCACATCAAGGCATTGACACTTCTATTTTTCACTGCCAAGGCCTCCAGGGGTTTTCACTCAAGTCTCCCCTCAAAGACCACTCCTTCAGAGGGTAACTTATCCAAATTTATCTTCTTTTTTCTCCTTACATTCTTTTAGTTTACTTTATAGCACTGAACTGACATTGTTTTTGTAGAACACCCTATATTTTTTTGTTTCTTGAATCTGTTTCCCATTAGAATATAATTCCTGTGAGAGAGGCTCTTTGTCCATTCTAACCACGGCTGTATTTCCAGCTCCCCAAAATGTGTCACAAACTACATGTTCAATAAACATTTGATAATTTGTTATCTTAGAGTGAAGATAAAGGTAGGGTTGTAAAGGAAAATATTAAGGGAATTTAAAAAGTGTTATTGAGAAATAACAGTATGATGGAGATGACAAAAATGATGAAAGTAGAATGATAATGCCTGGATTTTGAACAATGAAGTATTTTGAACAATGAACTACATTCCACGTAATTAGTTAATAGTGAGATTATGGCATTTTTGTACATTTTAAGTAATGAATAAATTGCATGTACAAAATGAGGCCCACCAGTTAAAGATATATATCTGCTCGTGTAGACTAGTAGATTTCTGTAGAAACTTAGGTTTGCCTCCAGAGTTTAGGTAATTAATTAACTGATGTTATTAAATAAATTAAGAAATCTTTTTATACTTTCAATTCCACAGGAAAATGACATTAAGTGATTTTCAGATAAATACAATTCTTTCTTTTTTTAAGATTTTATTTATTTATTTTTAGAGAGGGAAGGGAGGGAGAGAGAAAGAGAGAGAAACATCAGTGTGCGGTTGCTGGGGGACATGGCCTGTAACCTAGGCATGTGCCCTGACTGGGAATCAAACCTGCAATGCCTGGTTCGCAGCCCGTGCTCAATCCACTGAGCTACACCAGCCAGGGCTGATAAATACAATTCTTATAGCAACTGAGCAGTGGCTAGTTAGTAACATCCTGTTTTTATTTCACTATGTATGAATGTCACCTGACACCTAATAAATACTATCAATTTCTATAAATTGAGTAAATTGTGTTAAATCAATGGCTGGATGGAACTTTAAGAGACTGGTGCACTAACAGGGGAAACTGATTATTCTATTTATATTTATTTTAACTGTGAACCAGCCATAGAAATTGACTTACAGGCCAAAGCTAGAACGCAAGGAAAAAATTTCACTCTGAAATGCTCCATATAACTCTATTTCTTCAAAAGTAGAACATAGAGGTAAAACATACAAAGTATAATTCACTTTTTTAAGGGTACACTTACATAGTACTTGACTACATGGAGGTATATTCCCCCATCTTTTAATCATTTTTTTCTTTTTCTCATTTTTTAATCCTCACCCTAGGATGTATTTATTGATTTGAGAAGGAGAGAAAAGGCAAGAAACATTGATGTGAGAGAGACATCAATCAATTGCCTCCCATACACATTCCAACCAGGGATTGAACTGAAATGTAGGAATGTGCCCTGACAGGGAATCAAACCCACAATCTTTTGGTGTACAGGATGACACTCCAACCAATTAAGGTACCCATCCAAGGCCCATTTTTAATTTTTCAATTATAGTTAACATATAATATTATGTCAGTTTCAGGTGTACACCTCAGTGAGTAGACATTATATAAATTATTAAGTGATCATCCTGACAAATCTCATACCCACCTGACACCATGCATAGTTATTACAATATTATCGACTATAATCCCTATGCTGTACTTCACATCCCCATGCCTATTCTATAACTATAATTTGTACTAATATAAGAAAGATTTTATTTATTTATTTTTAGAGAGAGGAGATGGGAAGGAGAAAAAGCAGGAGAGAAACACCGAAGTATGATAGAAATATTGATGATTTGCCTCTCACACACCCCCAAATGGAGACCTGGCCTGCACCCCAGGGATGTTCCCAGACTTGGAATTGAACTGGCAATCTTTTGATTGACAAGCCATTGCTCAATCCACTGAGCCACACCAGCCAGGACCAATTTGTACTTCTTAATCCCTTCAGCTGTTATATTCATTCCTCCAACTACCTTCCCATCTGGCAACTGCAAAAATGTTCTCTATATGTGTGAGTCTGTGTCTGTTCTGATTATTAATTTATTTTGATTTTTAGATTCAATTGTTGATACATATGTATTTATTGCCATTTTATTGTTCCTAGTTTTGATCTTATTTTCTTCTTCTTAAAGGAGACCCTTTAACATTTCATGTAATACTGGTTTGGTGGTGATGAACTGCTTTAGCTTTTTCTTGTCTGGAAAGATTTTTTTCTGTCCTTGGATTCTAAATGACAAGTTTCCTGGGTAGAGTAATCTTGGTTGAAAGTCCTTGCTTTTCATCACCAAATATTTCTTGCCAATCCCTTCTGGCCTGCAAAGTATCTGTTGAAAAATCAGCTGACAGTGTTATGGGAGCTCCCTTGTATGTAACTAAGTACTTTTCACTGGCTGCTTTTAAGATTCTCTTTATCTTTAACTCTTGGCATTTTAATTAAGGTGTGTTTTGGTGGACCTCAAGGGTTCATCTTGTTTGGTACTCTCTGTGCTCTCTGGACTCATATGTCTATTTCCTTCACCAGGTAAAGGAAGTTTTCTGTCATTATTGTTTCAAATAGGTTTTTTTTTTAACCTCTATCATTTTATTTTATTTATTTTAATCTTTATTGTATATTTTCCATTAACATTTAGTCTTTTTATACCTCCTTCCCTCCCTCCCAGCAATCACCAAGCCATTGTCCATGGCAATGAGGCCTTTTTCTTTTTGGCACAATCCCTCCACTCCTTAACATGCCCCCTACTAGCTGTCATCCTTCTCTCCCTCTATGAGTCTGCCTCTGTTTTCCTTGTTAGTTCAGTTTGTTCATTAGATTCCACATATGAGTGAAATCACATGGTATTTTGTCTTTCTCTAACTGGCTTGTTTCACTTAGCATAATGTTCTATCCAGGTCCATCCATATTGCTGGAAAGAGTAAAATTTTCTTCTTTTTAATGGATGAGTAGAGTTCCATTGTGCAAATGTCCCATAGTTATTTTATCCACTCATCTATTGATGGACACTTGGGCTGCTTCCACATTTTGGTGATTGTAAATAACACTGCAGTGAACATAGGGGTGTTTATGTTCTTTCAAATTAGTGTTTTGGGTCCCTGTGGCTATATTCCCAGAAGTGGAATTGCTGTGTCTAAATGTGTCCATTTTTATTTTTGTGAGGTATCTCCATACTGCTTTCCACAGTGACTACACCAATCTGTATTCTCACCAACAGTGCAGAACTGTTACCCTTTCTCCACATCCCTGCCAGCACTTGTTTGTTGATTTATTGATGATAGCCATTCTGACAGGTGTGAGATGATATCTGTGTGGTTTTAGTTTGCATTGCTCTGATGATTAGTGATGTTGAGCATCTTTTCATATATCTGTTGGCCATCTGTATGTCCTCTTTGGAGAAGTGTTTATTCAGTTCCTTTGCCCATTTTTTAATTGGGTTGTTTGAGTTTTTGGTGTTGAGTCTTATAAGTACTATAAATTTTGGATATTAACCCCTTATCAGATACATTGATGAATGTGTTCTCTCATTTTGTGGATTGCCTTTTTATTTTGTGATGATTTCCTTTGCTGTGCAAAAACTTTTTAGTCTGGTGTAGTCTCATTTGTTTATTTTTTCATCTGTTTTCCTTCCCTAGGGAGACATATCTGATAAAAAATTGTTACAAGCAATGTCTGAGATTTTGCTGCCTATGTTTTCTTCTAGGATTTTTATAGTTTTTGGTCTAATGTTTAAGTCTTTGATCCATTTTTAATTTATTCTTGTGTGTGGTATAAGAAGGTGGTCTACTTAATTTTTTCTGCATGTATCTGACCAAATTTTTCCAGTACCATTTATTGGATAAACTATCTTTAGCCCATTGAAGGTGCTTGCTTCCTCTGTTGAAATTAATTGATTATAAAGGTGTGAGTTTATTTCCAGGCTTTCTATTTAGTTCTAGTGATCTATGTATCTGTTTTTATGCCAGTACCATGTTGTTTTGATTACTATGGCCTTATAGTGCAGTTTAATATTAGGTAATGTGATTCTTCCAAATTTGTTCTTCTTTCTCAGGATTGCTGTTGCTATGTGGGACCTTTTGTCTTTCCATATACATTTTTGAAATATTTGTTTTAGTTCTATGAAATATGTCATTGGAATCTTGATAGAAATTACTTTGAATCTGTAGATTGCTCTGGGTAATACAGACATTTTAATGTTGTTAATTCTTCCTACTCTTGAACAGGTACATGCTTCCACTTATTTGTATCTTCTTCAATTTCTTTCTTCACTTTCTTATAACTTCCTGTGTACTGGTTTATCACATTCTTGGTTAAGTTTATTTCTAGGTATTGTATTTTTTTTTAAATCACTTGTGAATGGGATTGTTTTCTTAATTTCTCTTTCTCCTAGTTCATTATTGGTATATAAGAATACAACTGATTTCTGAATATTAATTTTGTACCATGCTACTTTGCTGAAAACAATTCATTAGTTCTAGGAGACTCTTGGTGGAATCTTTGGGGTTCTCTATGGATCATATCATGTCATCCAGAAATAAGGAATGATTTACTTCCTCCTTTCTAATTTGGATGCCTTTTATCTCTTTATTTCTTCTTATCTGACTGCTGTGGCTAGGACCTCCAGTCCTATGTTGATTAAGATTGGTGAAAGTGGGCATCCCTGTCTTGTTCTCAATGTTTAGAGGAACACTTTGAGTTTTTGCCCATTGAGTATGATGCTGGCAGTGGGTTTGTTATATGTGACCTTTATTATGTTTAGGTATGGTCCCTCTACTCCCACTTTGCTGGTAGTGTTTACCATAAATGGGTGCTAAATTTTATTAAATGCTTTTTCTGCATCTATTGATATGATCATGTGGCTTTTATCCTTCATTTTGTTTGTGTGGTGAATCACATTTATTGATATGTGAATGTTGTACTAACCTTGCATTCCTCAGATAAATCCCACTTGTTCATGGTATATGATCTTTTTGATGCATTACTGCATTTCATTTACTAACATTTTGTTGAAGATTTTAGCATCTATGTTCATTAGGGTTATTGGCCTATCATTTTCTCTCTTAGCAGTATATTTATCTGGTTTTAGAATTAGGAAAGTGCTGGCCTAATAAGATGATTGTGGGAGCCTTTCCTCCTCTTAAATTTTGTGAAATAGTTTGTAAAGGAGAGGTGTTAATTCTTCTCAAAATGTTTGGCAAAATTCACCTGTTAAGCCATTTGGTTCTGGCCTTTTGCTTGTTGGGAGTTTTTTGATTACTGCTTCAAGTTCCTTAGGTGTAATCTGTCTACTCAGATACTACTTCCCTACTAATTTTTGGAAGATTGTATGTTTCTAGGAATTTATCCATTTCACCCAGGTTGTCCAGTTTGTTGGCATATAGTTGTTCATAATATTTTCTTAAAACCTTTTGTATTTCTTTGGTATCAATTGTTATTCCTCCTTTCTTTTCCTATTTTACTTATTTGTGTTCTTTTTCTTTCTTTCTTTTTTTTATGAGTCTGGTTAAAGGTTTGTCTATTTCATTTATTTTTTCAAAGAACTAACTCTTGGGTTCATTTATCTTTTGTGTCTTTTTTTACACTTTATTTATTTCTGCTCCCATTTTTATTATTTCCCCCCTTCTACTCACTTTGAAATTTGTTTTTGTTCTTTTCCAGGTTCCTTTAAGTGTGAAGTTAGATTGATCATTTGAGATTTTTCTTTCTTTTTTTTAAACAGGCTTCTAATGCTATGAATTTTCTTCTTAGCAGTGCTTTCCCAGTGTCCCACATATTTTGGGTTTTTGTGTCTTCATTTTCATGTCTTTCAAGGTACCTTTTGATTTTTTCCTCAATCTTGTTGACCCATTCATTGTTAAATAACACGTTATTTAGCTTCCATGTCTTTGTGTGTTTCTCAGTGTTTTTCTTGTGACTTATTTCTAGTGTCATAGCATTGTGGTCTGAGAAAATGCTTGATATGATTTCAATCTTCTTAAATTTATTGAGAGTTGTTTTGTGTCCTAACATGTTGTCTATCCTAGAAAATATTCCATATGCACTTGAAAAATATATATATTTTGCTGCTTTGGGGTGAAATGCCCTGAAGATATCAAGGAAATCCATTTAATCTATTGTGTCATTTAAGGCTGCTGTCTCCTTGTTGATTTTCTGCCTGGAAGATCTATCCATTGAAGTCAGTGGGGTGTTAAAATCCCCAACTATGCCTACTTCTCTTTTTCTCTCCCTCTATGTCCATCAAGATTTGCTTTACATATTTAGGTGCTCCTATATTGGGTGAGCAAATGTTTAGTAGGGTTATATCCTCTTGTTGGATTGTTTCCTTTACCATTATGTAGTGTCCTTCTTTGTCTCTTACTATAGCCTTCATTTTGAAGTCATTTTGTCAGATATAACTACTGCCACCCCAGCTATTTTTGTTTTTCATTAGCATGAAACACCTTTTTCCAACCCTTTACTTTTAGTCTGTGTGTATCTTTCAATCTGATACAGGTCTCTTGGAGGCAGCATATATATGGGTCTTGTTTTCTTATCCTTTCAGCACCCTATGACTTTTGGTCAGAGCATTTAAGCCATTTACATTTTAGGTGATTATTGATAGATATGTATGTAGTGCCATGTTATTGTTAGATTGTTTTCCTCTGTTTTATTTTTCTATCTCTTTTTCTTCTTATTAAATTAAGCCCTTTAACATTTGCTGCAGTGCTGGTTTGGTATTAACAAACTCCTTTAGCTTCTTATTCTCTGGGAAGCTCCTTATTTCTCCTTCAATTTTAAATGATAGCTTTGCTGAGTAGAGTAGCCTTGGTTGTAGGTCCTTGCTTTTCATCACCTTGAATATTTCAGGCCACTCCTTTCTGGCCTGAAATGTTTCTGTTAAGTATTCAGATGCTAGTTTAATTGGTGCTCCCTTGTTTTTAAATACCTGTTTTTCTCTTGCAGCTTTTAGTATTCTCTCCTTATCCTTAAAGCTTGTCATTTTAATTATGATGTGTCTCGGTTTTGTCCTCTTTGGGTTCAACTTGTTTGAAACTCTCTGAGCTTCCTAGACTTGTGTTATTTTTTCCTTCACCAGATTAGAGGAGTTTTTGGTCATTATTTCTTCAAATAGGTTCTTGATCCTTTGCTCACTCTCCTCTTCTTCTGGTATTTCCATTATATGGATGTTGTTATGGTTCATATTGTCCAAATATTTCTTAAGTTCTCCTCATTAGTTTAAAATTCATTTTCTTTTAGCTGTTGTGTTTTTGTGTTTTTTTCTACCTTGTCTTCCAAATCACAGATTCAATCATCTGCTTCATCTAACCTACTGTTTTTTTTCCTTCGAGTGCATTATTTATTTCAGATATTGCATTCTTTATTTCCATCTGTTCCTTTTTTTTTGTTTCTACGTCTTTTTTTCATGCTGTTGAGTATCCTTATAATCATTACTCTAAACTCTCTATCTGATAAATTGCTTGCCTCCATTTTATCTAGTTCTTGTGGAGAATTCTCTTGTTTTTTAATTTGGGGTCTGTTTCTTCATCTTTCCATTTTGGCTTCCCTTTTGTTTTTTCTGCCTTAGTTGTTAAGCTAATCAGTCCACTAAACTGATCAACCATTAATATATTCATGCTGTAATTGACAGCTGGACTTAAGCACTACAGGGTGGGACAGATTGCTGTCCCTCAGGCTGGTGCCAGTCAGAGAGAAGTACTCCGCATGAGAAAGATGGCTTCTGCCATATGGGGAATGACTCAGCACAAGAATCCTTAGTTGTAGCCATTCCTTCATTTCTCTCCTCTGAGTCACCAGCCCCAGACTCTCCTCAAGTGTCTCTGGTCCACTCTACCCTCCCTTTGCCACATCCCAGGGCAAGTGGCTGCAGACGATATTCTGTGCATTGACCTTTTAAGAAGCCCTCTGCATCTCCAGCCATTTCTCCCTGACAGACAGAAACCCTGCTGCTTTTGAGAGCTGCATGTTATCTGGGTTTCTTTCTGGTTCTGTTGCTGAAAGCTGGGAATCTCATTTGAGGGTTTAGACCCCACACTTCTCTGGGAGAACCCCTGGCTGCTGAAATATCCCTGTGCAGCTTCAGCAGCTGCCTGTGGTAGCCCAGCCACACCTTGTGAGTCAACTCTATTCTGCCTACCAGTCACATTGTGGTGAAGTTGTTTCTTCTGTCTGTCCTTGGTTATAAGGCTTCTTTCTATCCAATGTTCAGTTGGTTATTCAGGATGATTTCTCTACAATTTAGTTGTAATTTCAGATTGGTCTTGGGAATAGCTTAGTGTAGCTTCCACTTACTCATCTGCCATCTTGGGTCTCAAACAGGTTTTTGATTTCTAGCTTTCTCTTCTCTCCTTCTGGTTACCCTGTGAAGCAAATGTTTGTATGCTTATAGTTATTATAGAGGCCCCTTACACTATCTTCATATTTTTGGATTCTTTGTTCTTTTTGCTGTTCTGATTGGGTGTTTTTTGCTGCCTTATGTTCCAAATTGTTGAGTTGATTCTTGGCATCACCTACTCTACTGTTGATTTCTTATAAATCAGTCTTAAGTTATCAGCATAGGTAAAACTGTACTCAAATTCTCCCATAAGCATATCGAAAATATGACTAAACTGCAGAAAAAACACCATTCAGAACTACCTTAAATGTAGCTGAATGAAAGTCCTACAACAAGGGATTTAAATAAGCAGCCACAGCAATTCTGATAGAAGGGGCAGAGATTTGGAGCAAGCTTGTCCCAATCCCATGTGTGGTGGTTTAAAATTGGGATGGATATCGTGGCTGTAGAGGTTTCCCTTGAGTGGTGAGGTGCCTCATCCCTACTCTAGAACTACTAGTCCAGGGTTCCAGTGCCAGGAAGAGAAGTACTTACAACTTCTGTCTGTAAAAACCAGCTGAGATTGTGGCTGAGATAGATGGAGCATTTGTAGAGTCCCAGGTGTTCATCTTATAGGGCCCACCCATGAATTTACTTGCATTCACTTTTTCTGAGCTTCAGCACTGGGGCAACAGCTTATAATGAATCAGGGACCTACGGAGAGGAGCTGAATTTTTGGCATTAGGGTGAGAGCTGGTGGAGTCAACTTTCTGCCAGAAAAGTGCTGGCAGAAATCATTTTTCTTTTCTGAGACACCATCCCATACAATGCCACAGTGCCAAAGGTGAGCACCATATCTGAATTTCCATCAACCTAGATTCACACTGTTTGTCCCATCTTGGTGATTCACTGAGACCCCACCCTACCCAACATGTGGGCCCATCCAGTGTCTACTTTTTAACAACTGTACTATCTTGCCCAATGCTTTAGACTTTCCTAAAATCTCTTAAACAAGCAGCATCTAGCTTCTGCATATCCCCTACCCCTTGTTAAGTGGCCCCAGACAAGGCACTAGCAACAGCACATGTTAGTTCACAGCTTAGTCTCTCCTGGGCACATCCAAGGCCAACACCAGCAGCAACGATCTGCAGATTGCTCTGTAGCTCATGCTGGGTGGCCCCAGGCAAGACACAGAGAGTGCTGACTTTGTACCTCCTGGGAGGCCCCAGAGCCAGTATATTTGGTGAACAGCTTTAGACCATACTTAATTACAACCTTACCACCTCCACAAAAGATAGGCTCATGGGGTGGACTCAGTGAGCACCAGAACGCCACTGGAGCAAGTCCTGTTTTGCATCATCAGCTCCTTCACAGCATATCCTCTGCTGTAGTCACTGTTGATCCTCACAGCTGATTGCCCTGGAGGTCAATCTTTCCCAGTGCCAACAGCAAAAAAAGCCTTACCTATAATAAGTAGTATACAGAGCCCACAAATGGGGTGCCCCTGGAGCTCCCATCTCAGGTGAATGGGGAGGCTTTGTCTCTGGCCCCTACAGGACATCTGTACTCTATCAAGTCCAGGAGACATAGCAGCTCTACCTAATGCATAGAAACAAACATAAGGAAGCAGGCAAAATGAAGAAATAAAGAAATAGTTCCCAAAGAAAGAACATGAGAAATCTCCAGAAAAAGAACTACCAGTGAATAAAATGGAGGCAAACAAACTACCAGATACAGAGTTCAAAACCATGGTTATAAGGATACTTAAGAAACTTAGTGAGGATTTCAATAGTATGAAAAGGACATAGAAAGCATAAAAAAGAAACAATCAGAAATGATGGATACAATTTACTCTTTAATGAGATTACATTAAGGTTTTATAATTAAACATATAAAAATGATAATGCTAAAAAGTTAAATTGTCTATTATGGGAAATCTCAAGCTGATTTATGGAGCTTGTTCTAAGTCAGTAATAAGTGTATAGGGTTGAAGTCTCCTATCTGGGTGGCTGTTTCAAACCCAGTAAGTTCTGTTGCCATTCACCGCTCACTGTTATCATCACCATAACACATGTCAGCCCTTCTCAATTGTGATTCTAGTCACCTTTCATCATTCCTGTAGTGAACATGTACCACTAAAAATGCCAATAATTAAATCTCTCACCAGAATAATGAACAGAACTTGAAGGTTAAGAATTTTAAGTGGGGAGGAAAACAAGGTGTGGAAAGTAACCTAAGAATGGCAGGTGCTAACTGATTGCTTGACTCATTCCCAGCACTGGGTTTCTAGATTTTGGGGAGTTAGTGTTGAAATATTGGAGGGTTTTGGCAAGATCTATGGAAATAAGGAATGTTTTTATAGTGATCATTTGATTTAAAGTGTAGGCAAGTGAGAAAACTCTTTGAATGTGTATATCCAGCTCTACAATTCTAATTCAGCAGTGAGGCACGGAAAGCCAGAAGGTTGCTGGGAAAGCTCCTACATGCCTGCACTGCAGAATTTAATAACTATGGTAACTAAAAGACTTGACCCACTTTAAAAATCCTTAGGTATAATTTTTCATCTTACCATTACTTGAAATAGGTGAATATAGATGGCCTCCATTTATTCATTGATTGCTACAAGAATATTAGTGCATATCAACTGTGTATCAGGTACTCTTCTAGTTGCTGGATACAGAGCAGGAATAAAATGACAAATATCCCTGTACTCACTCAGCTTACATTTTAGTGGGAGAGATAAGCAATAAAAAGATTGAAAACAGTAAAAGCTTCTGCACAGCTAAAGAAAAACAGCATTAAAATGAAAAGGGAAACAACCATATAGGATAATATATTTGCCAATGATACCTCAGACAAGGGTTTGATCTCCAAAATATATAAAGAACTCACATGACTCCACACCACAAAGACAAAAAACCCAATTCAAAAATGGGCAAAAGACCTGAACAGACACTTCTCCAAGGAGGACTTACAGAGAGCCCAGAGACATATGCTCAGCATCTCTAGCCATCAGAGTGATGCAAATTAAAACCACAATGAGATACCACCTCATACCAGCAAGAATGACCATCATAAACAAATCAACAAACAAATGTTGGAGAAGATGTGGAGAAAAGGGGACCCTAAAACACTGTTGGTGGGAATGAAGACTGGTGCAGCCACTATGGAAAGCAGTTTGGAATTTCCTCAGAAAGCTGAAAATGGAACTGCCTTTGACCTGGAAATTCCACTGCTGGGATTATATCCTAAGAACCCTGAAACACCAATTCATAAGAACCTATGTACCCCAACGTTCATAGCACCTCAGTTTATAATAGCCAAGTGCTGGAAACAACCTAAGTGCACATCAGTAAATGAATGGATCAAAAAACTATGGTACATTTACACAACAGAATACTATGTAGCAGAAAGAAAGAAAGACCTCCTACTCTTTGTGACAGCATGAATGGAACTGGAGAGCACTATGCTAAGTGAAATAGGCCAGTCAGTAAAAGATAAATACCATATGATCTCACTTACAAGTGAAACCTAATCAACAAAACAAACAAGCAAGCAAAATATAATGTGAGACATTGAAATTAAGAACAATCTGACAGTAACCAGAGGTGAGGTAGGAGGGAATAATGGGATGAAATGGGGGAAAGGTTTTCAGGAATAACTGTAAAAGACACATGGACAAAACCAAGGTGTGTTGTGATCAGGGGAGAGAGGTGGGGATTGTGTGGGGGTTGGGGTGGTGAGTGGTAGGGGACAAATGCAGACAACTGTACTTAAATAACAATAAACCAATTAAAAATAAATAAATATAAGAAAAAAGCGTAGTATGTTAGATGTGACAAATACTATGGAGAAGTAAAGAGGAAATGGGGATTTTAAGACAAATACTGTAAAAAGAGAAAAAGAAGGACATCCTACAATGATAAAAGGTCAATCTAATAAAATGATAGAACATTTGTAAATATTTGTGCATCAAACATATGACTATCTAAATATATAGAACAAGTAACAGACCTGAATGAGAAAAATAGACAGCATTACAATGATAGTAGGGACCTTCAATATCCCACTTTAACAATCAATAATTTGTCCAGGAAACACTGAACTTAAACTTTACATGTGACCAGATGGACTTAAAAGATATTTACTAAAAATTTCATACAATAGCAGAAAAAAATATATTCTTCTTAAGCACACATGAGGCATCCTTTAGGATAAATCATATATTAGGCCACAAAATGTCTTAAATTTAGGAAGATTGAAATTATATCATAAATATTTTCTGATCACAATGGTATGAAGCTAGGAATCAATTACAAGAAGATAACTGAAAAATTTAAAAATATGTGGAGATTTAATAACATATTGAATAACTTATGGATCAAAGGAGAAATTAAAAGAGGAATAAAAAGTATTTTGAGACAAATAAAAGAAAAAACAGAACATATCAAAATTTATGGAATGTAGCACATCCAGTTGTAAGAGAAAAGTTCATAATAGTAAATACTTACATGAAGGAAAAAAAGAGCACAAAAACAACATAACTTTATACCCCAAGGAACCAACAAATCCTAAAGTTAGTAGAAGGAAGGAAATGATAAGGATCAGAGTGAAAATAAATGAAACAGAGACTAGAAAGAAAATAGGAAAGATTGATAAAACTAAGAGCTATATTTTTGAAATGCTACACAAAATAGACAAAACTTTAGCTATACCTACCAAGAACAGGAAAATAATTTGAGTAAATAAGATTAGAAATGAAAGAGGAGACATTACAACTGATATCATGCAAATATAAAGGACCCTAAGAAACTACCATGAACAATTATATACCCTCAAATTGTACAATCTAAAAGAAACGAATAAATTTCTACGAACATACAGACAATTGACACTGAATTATGAAGAATAGAAAATCTAAAGAGAGCAATTACTAGAAGGAAAAATGAATCAATAATTTAAAAACCTCAACAAGCATAAGTGCAGCACCAGTTGTCCGCACTGGTGAGATCTACCAAAAACTTAAAGAAGAAGTAATACAAACCTTCTCGAACTCTTTCAGAAAATAGAAGAGTAGGAAACACTTCCAACCTCATTTTATGAGGGCATCATTACCCTGATACCAATAATAATCAAGGGCACAACAAGAAAAGAAAACTACAGGTCAATATTCCTCAGAAACATAGATGCAAAATTCCTCAACAAAATATTAGCAAGCTGAGTTTAACAATACATTAAAGTATCAGACACCACAATCAAGTGAGATTTATTCCAGGAATGCAAGGATGGTTCAACATCTAAAAATGAATCCATGTGATATACCATATTAAGAAAATTTTAAAAAATGAATGATAAATATCATATCATCATTTCAATATCATATGATAGTGTAGAAAAAAGAATTTTGGGAAATTCAACATTAATTTATTTTAAAGAGCTCTCAACAAAATGGATATAGAAGAAACATAAGAACATAATAAAGACCATATATGACAAATCCACAGCACATTATATCCTATGGTGAAAAACTGAATGCTTTTTCTCTAAGATCTGGAAGACAAGGATGTCCACTCTCACCACTTGTATTCAATATGGCACTGGAAGTCCTAGCCATAGCATGGGTTAATTTTGTTTATTAGCTCTAAGCTTGATATACCTATCAAAATTCCAATGACATTTTTTGCAGAAATAAAAAACAATCCAATAAGCATAGCATAGGATTTGTTGGTTCCTTGGGGTATAAAGTTATGTTGTTTTGTGCTCTTTTTTTCCTTCATGTAAGTATTTACTATTATGAACTTTTCTCTTACAACTGGATGTGCTACATTCCATAAATTTTGATATGTTCTGTTTTTTCTTTTATTTGTCTCAAAATACTTTTTATTCCTCTTTTAATTTCTCCTTTGATCCATAAGTTATTCAATATGTTATTAAATCTCCACATATTGTTACATTTTTCAGTTATCTTCTTGTAATTGATTCCTAGCTTCATACCATTGTGATCAAGAAAAATAATAAAAGTCATCTGAATTGGAAAGGGGAAAATAGGACTGTCTCTAGTTGCAGATGACATGACATTATATATAGAAAACTTTAAAGACTCCACATAAAAACTCTTAGAGCTAATAAACAAAATTAACACTTCAGGATATAAAATCAATATACAAAATCAGACGTGTTTCTGTACATTAAAAATAAACTATCAGAAAGAGAAATTAGGAAAACAATCCCATTTACAAAATGCATCAAAAAGAGTAAAATACTTAGGAATAAATTATACCGAAGCATAGAAAGATATGTATACTGAAAACTATAAAACATTGTAAGATATAAAAGAAAATGAAGTAGACAAATAAATGGAGAGATATTCTGTGCTTATGCTTAGAATTAATATAGCTAAAATGTCCATGCTACCAAAAAAATTTACAGATTTTAACGTTATACCTATCAAAATTCCAATGACATTTTTTGCAGGAATAAAAAACAATCCAATAATTTTATGGAACCACAAAAGACCTGAATATTTAGACACAACTTTGAGAAAGAAGAGCAAAGCTGCAAACACCAATCCTGATTTCAAGGTACACTACAATATATTAATCAAACGGCATGATATAGGATTTAAAACAAGCACATAGATCAATGGAACAAGATAAAGAGACCAGAATTATCCCTGGCTGGGTGGCTCACTTGATTTGATCAGTGTCCAATACACTAAAAGTTTGTAGGTTCAATCCCTCATCAGGGCACATGCCTAGGCTGTGGGTTTAAACCCTGGTCGAGGCATCTGTAGTGTCACCATAAACAATCAGTCAGATAGTGGGGAGTCTCCCTCATTGGCCAAGAAGGCAGCAAAGAGAGATTCTTACCTTGAGCATGCCAAAAGCTACAAATATGAATGGATAGGGCTCTGAATGCACTGAAAGCCAGAAAAATAATTGCATAGAAAAAAGTCATCCCTTCCCTATTCCTATAATCATAGAGAGCTAGAGCAGGCAAAGGGCATGGCCTGTGAGATGGGAGTCCACCATTCTCCCAGGCTGTGTGGCACTTGGATAAAATCTTGTTTCTTTGGCACCAGCAGTGGCCTCATGAATCTGGCTTTTGTGGCAGCAGACGGCCAAACCTCTGTTCAATTACAATGGGAGACAATCAGTCAGTGTTTCTTCCTCACACCAGTCTCTCTCTCTCTGCCCCTTCTCTCTCTCTCTGAAATCAATAACAATATTCTTGGGTGAGGATTAAAAAAGGAGAGACCAGAATTAAACTCATTCATATAAGGGTCATTAGTTTACAACAAAGGAGTCCAGAATATACAATGGAGAAAGGGTAGTTAGTCTCTTTAATAAACAGTGGTGGACAGGACTGAAACTGAACTCCTCTCTTATACCAAATACAAAAGTCAACTCAAAATGGATTAAAGACTTTAATGTAAGGTCTGAAACCATAAAACTCCTAGAAGAAGACGTTGCAGATAAACTTCTTGATTTGGTCTTGGCATTGACTTTTTGAATCTGATACCAACAGCAAAGGAAACAAAGACAAAAATAAATGAATGGGACTACATCAAACTAAAAAGATTTTGTACACCAAAGGAAACCATAAAAAAAAGAAAGAAAAGGCAACATATGAGTAGGAGAAAACATTTGCTAATCATATATCTAATAAGGGGTTAATATTAAACATGTATAAAGAACTTGACTTTGGGTCAAGGTGGCAGCATAGGTAAATACAGCTTACCTCCTCACACAGCCACATTAAAATTACAACTAAAATATAGAGCAGCCATCACTCAGAACCATCAGAAATTGAGTTGAATGGAATTCTGACAACTACAGAATTAAAGAAACCACATCTATCTGGACTGATAGGAGGAGCAGAGACACAGAATGGACTTGTCCCATATCCATGTATGGAGGATAAAGATTCAGGATGGATATCTGGGGAGAAAGGAGCCCCAGCCCCATACCAGCCCCCCCCAGCCCAAGGTTCCAGTGCCAGGAAGACAAGCCCCCATAACTTTTGGCTGCAAAAACCAGCTGAGTTTGGATTGGTGAAAGACACTTCTGGAGTCCCAAACAATTCCTCTTCAATAACCCCCACACACAGACTTACTCAGATCACTCCCTCTTAGCTCTAGCACTGGGGTAGCAGTGTGAAAGGCAAGAGTAGCATACAGGGAGAAAATGTAAGGTCTGGTATCAATGTAAGAGCTAGGGCACAGCCATCTCCCAAAAAGAAAGGCAGGCATTTGTCCCATTTCTGAACCCACCACTCACAGAGCCACAGAGCTGGCAGACTGGTGCCAAACCTAGCTAACACTATTTTCCCTGCCCTGGAACTCCCAGAGACTGTCCCACCCACCTGATGGGCCTATGCAAACTGCTTTTCCATATGAATCTGGGCTCATGCTTCACAAATTCCTAAATCTTCTCAAACTAGCAATAACCAGCCTCTTGTTAAGGGTCTCTAGGCCCATACCTCTTGTTAAGGGTCTCCAGGCCAGCACTCACAGCAACCAGCCTGGATTCGTGACTTGGCTTCACCTGGGAATCTCCAAGCCCAGCACATGTAGCAGTCATCTCAGGTGGCTTTATAGCTAGGCAGTGTGGCACTGGGCAAAGCACAGGTGGGGGTTAATCTTAGCCTGCACCACCTGGAAATCCCAGAGCCTGGACACTCAGTGGACAATTACAGACCACATCAGAGTACCATCACTCTGCCCCTACATAGCTGAGCCTCCACAGAGGGTGGAGGTAGGTGGTCAGTGGTCACAGCCAGTCCTTACAGCTGACTGGCTGGGGGAAAATCCCTCCCACTGACCTGCCAACAGCAATCAAAGTTCAACTACAAGAGAAGGGTGTACTCAGCCAACAAGAAGGGCACATCTCCAGTACCCAGCTTGGGTGATAGGGGAGACTGTGTCACTGAACCTACTACATTAGACCACACTACCAAGACAGGGAGTCATAGCAGCTCTACCTAATACATAGAAATAGACACAGGATGCTGCTGAGTGAAGAGACAAAGAAACATGGCCCAAATGAAAGCACAGATTAAAACTCCAGAAAAAGTACTTAACAAAATGGAGATAAGCAATATATCAGATGCAGAGCTCAAAACACTGGATGTTCAAGGAATTTAGTGAGGACCTCAAAAGCATAAAAAAGATTCAGTCAGAAACAAAAGATACACTAATTAAAATAAAGAATAATTTACAAGGAAACAACAGTAGCATGAATGAAGCTAAGAATCATAAAAAACATAAGGAAGCAAAATACAACCAATCAGAATAACAAGATGGAAAAAGAACTCCCCAAAATGAGGATAGTGTAAGTAGCCTCTGGGACAATATTAAGTGATCCAATATTTGCATCACAGGGGTGCCAGAAGGAAAAGAGAAAGAGCAAGAAATTGGAAATCTCTTTGAAAAAATAATGAAATAAAACTTCCTGAATTTGGTGAAGGAAATAGACATGCAAGGAAGCACAAAGAGTCCCAAACAAGATGGATACAAAGAGACCCACTCCAAAACACATACAAATTAAAATACTAAAGTTTAAAGATAAAGAGAGAATCTTTTTAATTAATTCTTTATTTTATTGATTATGCTATTACAGTTGTCCCATTTTCCCCCTTCACTCCCCTCCACCCTGCCCACCCCCTCCCATCCACATTCCCCCCTTTAGTTCATGTCCATGTGTCATAAGTTCTTTAGTGTCTACATTTCCCATACTATTCTTACCCTCCCCCTATCTATTTTCTATCTATTGTCTATGCTACTTATTCTCTATATGTTTTCCCCCTCTCTCCTCCTCCCACTTCTCTGTTGCTAACCCTCCATTTGACGACTTTTTTTTTACTGTTCATATTTTTATTCTTTTTTTTCTTAGGTAAGTCCCTTTAACATTTCATATAATAATAAGGGCTTGGTGATGATGAACTCCTTTAACTTGACCTTATCTGAGAAGCACTTTATCTGCCCTGTCATTCTAAATGAAAGCTTTGCTGGATAGAGCAATCTGGGATGTAGGTCCTTGCCTTTCAGGACTTGGAATACTTCTTTCCAGCCCCTTCTTGCCTGTAAGGTCTCTTTTTTTTTTTCTTAGATTTTTTTAAGATTTTATTTTTATTATTTATTTTTAGAGAGGGAAGGGAGGGAGAGAGAGAGAGAGAGAGAGAGAGAGAGAG